>BKBX01005946.1:1754314-1779799 GCA_008326845.1 Vitis x labruscana x Vitis vinifera | reverse complement strand
AAAACAATTCCATTACATCCATATTAGAAAAACTAAATAAAAACAAAAACTATTTCATTTTCTCTTTAAAAAAAAAAAACTATTTCTTTTTCTCTAGATCTGAAAAACTAAAACATAAAAAAAAAAACAAAAAAACATCAGAAATTTGGAGGCCATTTTCGTTTTAGAGGCTCAAGATTTCTCATTGCAATTGCTCATTCATAGTGAGATTGAACTTGTCAAGATCAGAACTTGCCAAATCTCATGATTTTGTTTATAATCTGTGGGTAAAAACCACAAACAAAGGACTAGAGGGAGAAGATGACAACACGGAGGGTGGAGAGGGAGAAGACATCAAGAGGGTGACACCTCATGTGGAGTTGACAGTTGTTATGGGTTGGGGATGTGGGTATGAACTCCATGTTTTTGTGCTTGTTGAGGTTGTTGAGGTGTGAGAATGTTTATTAGGGTTTGAAGATTTTATTTGTGAGAATAAAAAAGAGGTTTATATAGGTGGAGATAAAATGACCCTTCTTTAAAGCATCAAAGTATTTCAAAATAACAAAAACCCCTACAATGACACTTATAAAAAGTGCCAAGGAAAAAAAAAACATCATTGTAATATAAAAAAACACCATCATTGATGTAGATCCCTAGAGCGCCAACATTAACCCATTTTTTTCTTAAATTTTGACACTTTTAAGAAGCGCCAAGGAATGAAGTGTCATTAAATTAGTTTTTTTGTAGTAGTAGTGGCTTATGTATTCCACATCCTTGAGCTATTCATAGCAGCTAGAGCATTGAGTTCATGACCTAGAATCTTTCATTCCAATCACAAACAAGAGTTGTTCATTGCATTTAGGGCCTTGAGCTCACGACTTAGAGTTGTTCATGTCATGCACAACCTTGACCGATGCATAGAATCTAGTGCGCTGAGCTCACAACCTAAACTCTTTCATGTCATTGATAGCTTTGAGTTGTTCGTAGCATTTAGAGACCTAAGCTCATGACTCAGAGTCGTTCATGTCGACCACAACCCTGAGTTGTTCATAGCCTCTAAACGCTTGAGCATAAGACCCAAAGTGGCTTATGTCATCGACAACCCTGAGATATTCATAGCATTGAAAGCCCTAAGCTCACAACCCTGAGTCTTTCATGTCAACCACAACCCATAGTTGTTCATTATATCTAGGGTCCCGAGCTCTTGACCTAGAGTCATTCATGTCATCCATAGTCTTGATCTATTCATATAATCATTAACCTTGAACTCACAACCTAGAGTCTTTCATATCATCGACAACCTAGAGCTATTCAAAGCATTTAAAGCACTGATCTCATAACCCAGAGTGGCTCATATCATTGAAAGCCTTGAGTTGTTCATAACATCTAAAGCCTTGAGCTCACGACCTGGTGTCATTCATCTCAACCATAACCTAACATTGTTTATAACATCTAAAGACTTGAGCTCAAGACCCAAAGTCATTCATGTTGTCCACATCCTTAAGATGTTCATAAAATCTAGAGGCTTGAGCTCACAACTCGAAGTCATTCATGTAAACCATAACCCAAAGTTGTTCATAGCATCTAAAGACCTGAGCTCACAACCCAGAGTGACTCATGCCATTGACAACCCTGAGCTCTTCATAGCATTTAAAGCCCTGAACTCATGACCTAGAGTTGCTCATGTCAACCACAACCCTAAGATGTTCATAGTATTTATAGCCTTAAGCTCATAACCCTGAGCCATTCATGTCAACCACAACCCTGAGATGTTCATAGTATCTATAGCCCTTAGCTCACAACCCCGAGTCATTCATGTCATGCACAACCCTAAGGTGTTCATAGCATTTAGAGCCCTAAGCTCACGACCTAGAGTCTTTCATGTCATCAACAACCCTAAGTTGTTCATAGTATTTAAATCCCAAAGTTCACAACCCGGAGTCGTTCAATTCAACCACAACCTAGAGTTGTTCATAGGATCTAGAGCCTTGAGCTCACAACCTAGAGTAGATCATGTAATCCACAACCCTAAGTTGTTCATAGCATCAAGAGCCTCGAGCTCATGACCCATAGTCTTTCATGTCATCGACAATCCTGAGCTGTTTATAGCATCAAGAGGCTTAATCTAATGATCAAGAGTCATTCACATCAATTGAAACTAATAGGTGTTCTTAGCATCTAGAGCTCTGAGCTCATGACTCGGAGTAGCTCATGTCATCCATAACCATAAGTTATTAATAGCACCTAGAGCCTTGAGCTCACGACCCAAAGTTATTTATGTTAGCCATAACCTAGAGCTATTCATAACATCAAGAGTCCTTAGCTCATGACCTAGAGTAGCTCATGTTATCCATAACCTATAGTATTTCATAGTATCTAGTGTTGTGAGCTTATGACCTAGAGTTATTCATGTCAACCATAACTCAGACCTGTTCATAGCATCTAAAGCCCTGATATCATGACCTAGAGTAGTTTATGTCATCCATAACTCAAAACTATTCATAGCATCTAGGGCCTGGGCTTGCGACTTAAAGTAGCTAATGTCATCCATAGTCTTGAGTTGTTCATAGCATTTAAATCCCTGAACTCAAGACCTAGAGTGCCATAGTCATCGAAAGCATCTAGAGCCTTGTGATCATGACCCCGAGTTATTCATATCAACCATAATAGAGAGTTGTTTGTAGCATCTAGAGCCTGAGCTCATGACTCGGTGTAGTTCAAGTCATCCACAACCTTGAGCTACTCATAGCATCTAAAACCCTAAGCTCTCGACCCGGAGTCATTCATGTAAACCATAGGTCTAAGCTGTTTATAGTATCATGAACCTTGAGCTCATGACCTGGAGTCATTTATGTCAACCATAACCCATAGTTGTACATAACATTTAAAGCCCTAAGCTCACGACCTAGAGTTGCACATGTCATCCATAGCCCTAAGCTATTAATAGTATCTTAAACCTTGAGCTCATAGGATCCTGAATTATTCATATCATCCACAACTCAAAGCTGCTCATAGCATTTAAAGCCTTGAGCTCATGACCTAAAGTCGTTCATGTCAACAACAACCTTGAGGTGTTCATAATATCTTGAGTCGTGACCTAACGACTTGGATTCGTTCATGTTATCCATAGCCCTAAGCTCATGACACAAATTCATTCATATCATCCATAGCCCTAAGTTGCTCATAGCATTCAGAGGCTTGAACTCACAAGGATCCATAGTCATTTATATCATCCACAATGTTAAGTTGTCTCATGACCTAGAGTCATTCATATTATCCATATCCCTAAGCTCATGACACAAAGTCATTCATATCATCCATAGCCCTAAGTTGCTCATAGCATTTAGAGGCTTGAGCTCACAAGGATACATAGTCGTTTATATCATCCACAATGTTAAGTTGTCTCATGACCTAGAGTTGTTCATGTTATCCATAGCCCTAAGCTCATGACACAAAGTCATTCATATCATTGTGGACCCGCATTTTTCACGTGCGCCCCCACTCGATCGGCGAGACTCGCTTTTTATTTGTGAAAAATTGATTTTTGAAAAAAAGTTGGAGTCGCCACCTATTTTATTTTTATTTTGAAGGGAAAATAAAACAAGAAAGAAAAACCCTAAAAAAGTGACTCCATAGTTTTGGAAAAAGCATGTCTTTGAGAAACCCGAGTCTAAGTCCGGGGATCAGGTTACCTATTGGGAAGGTACCTTTAAAAGGTAGCACCCCTCTAAGCCCTATAAAGGTCTCTACTAACAAAGTTAAGGGAAGTGTGGCCATTAATCAGATAATTATGGATACCTAAGTAGGCTAGGTGATTTCAAATATTGCATGCCTAAAGAGAAAACAAACCATAAGAGAGAGTCGAAGTGCGTACCTGAATGGCTTCTCAAGTGCTATCATAAAACATAAGAGATTAGTTTGGAGATACATCGCACAACATTCGTTTTATTCAAGCAGATCAAGCATATATCAAAACACCCAAAAATCACATCATGTATGGATATAGTCATCAATAACACATGTGTCCATGGAATTCTCAAAAATAGGTGTGAAGGAGCGTACCTGGATAGCAAGCTAGTACTCCTCTATGGGAAATCAAGAGCATCTCAACAATAAATACGAAACAAATTCATATATATCATCAAGGAGAATAAAAAATCAACATATCAAGCAAACAATATTGAAGTGAATATCATGAATGTCGGGCCCCCACCAAAGCCCTAGTTGATTTCGCATGAATTGATTCTATGAATTCCATTGTTTGGAATCATGAAGTTTGTTCATGCTTGAGAAAATCAAGAAAATGGTTGAAAATCAAAGAAAATAGTGAAAACTTGTGCCAGAAGGAAAATGGCAACAAAAGATTGTGTTCTAATCTGGATTTTAGCCTAGAAAGGATCTAAGGGTGAATTTTTCAAAGCTAGGAGTGTTTAGTTGAACAACGGTTCTAAAATTCAGTTTTAAAATAGTAAATTCCCAATCAAAGAAACAAATAGTGGAGAAGGTGTATGTGGCAAGGTTGCCATGATGAACCGGAGCTTAGGAGTTCAACTAAGTTTGCATTGCTGGTGATTGCAAGTGCTGCTGTTATTCTCTTTAAATTCCCCTTTTTTTACTCTCTTGCATGCTTTTAAGTACCTTACATCACTGCATTCTCAGGCCTTTTCTGATTCCTTGAAATCCCCCTACATTCAGATTTACTTCCAAGAGTTTTGGCATTAATTCCCCAATTGGTTTTAGCTTTGGAGGGTGATCATAGGTCCTGGTCGAAAATGAAGGCGATTTCCTTTTCCTCAAGCCTTTCTGTACCTTCATATTCATCTGTTGGCAGCCTGACTTCCTCCTCAAGTTTATGGTGCAGGGAGTTGTCTATTCACATCAACAGATTGATCTGCTTGAAGTTGCCCACTTTCTTTGACAAAACTCCATTTTCCGTGTCTCAAACTATGGTTCAGTTTCTTTATTTCTTCTACCTCAGAACAAAACTTGCAAATCAGAATTCTCCAGCTATAATTTTATATTAGAATTCTTTAATTATCCCGCTTTATTTTCTGAACTGTGTTTAGACATCACCACCTGTTTCGATTTTTGGAGACCAATTCCAGATCTAAAGGTAGAGCTTTCTATTCCTCTTGCAACTGAGAGTGCAAATTCTGTAGATTCTAGGCAGTCATCTCATGCCTTCTTTACACCTGCTCCTTGACTAAATTCCCAGCATCTAAATGTTGGGTTCCAGATGCAACTGTTCTTCCTCCAGATGATTCATTCTGAAAAATGTTCAGGCCAGAGCCATTTGGGACAGCTACCAAACTACCAGCTAAAGACTTTGAAGCAAGCGATGGTGTAGGCTTCAGTTCAAGATAGCCCATGCTAAATTCTTCGTCTGTAACCCATGAAGGCTTCCTCGCAGTTAAAGCTGCAGCAACACCTGTAGCCAACACCTTGAGATCCTCTCTTTCATCACTTTTAATTTTAGCTACCTGTTTTTCAAGGTTAATTCCACTCTTTCGTGTAACAGGGAAGACACTAGAAATTTTAGTTAACATTATAAGAGCATTTCGAATTTCCATGTACTCAGTTGATTCCAAGCACTGAATCAATAACCGTGTGATTCTTTGACTCCATTTCCAGTGTACCTTAATAAACTGGCCATATGTGATACGCTGACTGTTAGGATATCTATAATAGACAGCAAAACCTGGCATGTTCCCACACTCCCGTTCATATATTGATTCATCACTCTTCCAATAGTAAGCAATCTTCATAGTCTCATACAGAAACCTCCCAAGTCTACCAGCTTCATATTCAGTACAGCAGCATATCATAGGTTGCAAGGTTTTACATATCAGAACATCGATGTGGTTGACTGTGTTAAAGAATGGTGTTCCAAGGGAATGAAGAGTGTGTACGAACATAGCACAATACACAGCATCGGGCATACTGAAAGTACAGCGAGGAAAGATACAGCGCTGAAGGAACTCCATGTTAATCTTCAAAGTATCAGGACAGGAACTCAACCACTTGTCCTTTTCACGGGCAAGCCGTCTACGGACAGATGTTACATTCTCCTCATGCTTCTGGAGTTCACTAGTTAAACGATCTAGAGATTCTTGAATTCTTTCCTTGTCTTTCTTTCTTTTGGTAATTGCAGAATTTGAATTATCAGAAAGCTCTTCTAGAGCTTTAAGAGCAGAATGCTGCTTGGCAATTTCAGACTCATAGCGATGTCTAGGAACATAAAGATCATAGAGTGTGAGACCCCAGAAACTAGCATAGAGATCAGGAGAGAGGCTATTCCAGGCTTTTGATGGCAACATGGTACGTACAGTATCAAGAAGATCTGACCACACAATAGGCTTCCAAGGAGGGCCAAGATCAAGAATCACTTCACCAGAAGAGTCTGTAGGTTCAGACTCCTTTTCTGCAGTAGACATATTTGTAGATTCAACATCATCTAAAGGCCAGAACATATTAGAACTACTCCGACACTTGAACACATGATCAGGGGATGAGCAGGTGGGCACTCTGTGAAAGGAGACAAAATAGAGAATAATGTCCTCAGATAGCCTATGAAGTCGATTTTGTCGCTGATGCATAATCATTAGTTACATACTTGGCGCCTGAAATAGCCACTGATCAGTTATCAAAGGAGCTTACAATCACTTGCCGATTGAGTGATAAGTTGAGGTCAAGATCTTTGTAAGCTGCATCCTTAAATAATAGTGATAATGACTTCTCCAGATTTCAGCAAAACCTTGATGCATGATCTTAGGATAACCAGACTAACGTTTTCTCTTTCTCCAGGTAGAGCAGTATTACGCGCACTGAAAGTTTTCTACATCTCCTACAGATTCGATTCCTGCTGAAGACTCTTTAGAAGTTTCATTTATAAGACATGTCTGGTTTGAGAGTGGTGTTCCATCTCCAAGGGCAGCAAAGTTCTTCCCACTGCCTATGATTTCAAACATTATCCCATCAGTGCATATGTCAAAAGTCTATCTGAGCACATGTTGAAAGTCTGATTAGCGGCTTCTAGTTTATACAGTCTCTGAGCTTTTCGGTCTCATTGTTCTTGCTATCAGATAAGGAGTTAGTTTCATGCCTATCAGCTTGTCATGTATTTAGCATAGATAGCAAAGTGAAAGGACCACACTTATTTTCAGCATGGTATATTTATCACTCAGCTGAAATCTCCAAGCGTAGATTCCTTCCCTTAAGAATATTTCCATCCAGATAAATAGGAGACAAAATATCCTTCTAGTCAAACATGTGCGACCCATAATTTACAGGTCCTATGCTTTCAACTTTACTCATTAATTCTAAATTTTCTTGTCTTCTGATCACATTGCTCAGAGGAAAACCTGTGGGGTGGCCCACTGTGACAGACATGATCATGAGGTTTTTGACAAGAGTCACTATCTTCATCAGCAAGCATGATTCTAGATGTTCCCAGGTATGACGATTCTGATTGAGAACACGCCTGAATTATTTGGAATTGCAATACCAGCACCTTCACCAGTGGAGCCTATACAATTCAACCTAGGATGCATCGTTAGAAAGTCAACAATTTCAGAGCCTTTCCTAGTAACACAACTGATAAGGCCTTTTGGAAAGCCAGCCAGGGTGAAAGCAATGCACCATATGAAGAGCAGATACAGCACCCTGGGTCGAAGGCTTGAGCATGGTTGAGTTTCTAGCAATCAGTGCAGGAGCAATTTTTTTTTTTTTGGACAACAAGGTTGACTGGATAGTTAAATTGGTGGAATAGTCAAAATGACCAGGTGGAAACCAAATCCTCAGACTTCATAACCTCAATAAATGCATCCTTTAAAGTATCTTTCTTCTTCCTACTGAATCTTCTTTGCCCATCAAGACCATCCTCGTTGTCAGAGAAGTTTCTACGATCTAAAGTGGCAGTAAAATCCCCGGAGTGAGATGTAAAATCAGAACTTGAACTCTCCCGATCAACCTGTTCATCAATTTCTGGAGCATTAGGATTATGATCACTATCCTCTGAATCATCAGAAGGAGACCCCATACACTGCTCATTATTCGGTGAAGCCACCATATCATTAGATGCAGAAGTGAAATCAGATTCCTCAGATTCATCAAATTCGTCAGATTGACTCATATCCCTGATCCTTCTCATTAACCGCTGGACAATCGGGGTCGTAATCATTATCCTCAGGATCATCTAATGAAAATCTAGAGTTGAATTCTAGTTATTCCCAACTACAGCTGCCTCAAAAAATAAAACCTCCTCTCAGCTATCAACTACAGAAAGTTTTGTTCTTTAAGAGTCATCTAAGCAGGTCCATGCAGGCAACTTCGTAATCACATGCATGGCACAGCCAACCCTCGTCATTAGGAGGAATTTCTTCTTTTAACAATGGCGGTTCCAGACAAAACTGGTGAAATCCACTATCACAAGCACCATCACATCAACAAGATGATCAGCTTTGGGCAGATCACCTTTGTTACAGAAATAGTTCATAAGAGAATCAAAAGTTTTGGCATCAATTGAAATGCCCCTCGTCCTCATGTTTAGATATAACTGAAAAAGCTCGATTTGGATGCTCAGTACAAAGCCCTTGGACCACTGTATTATGAATTTTAACCTGAAGGCCCCAAGTTGGTCGGTTTGGGGAGACCCCCCCTAAGGACCATTTCATCAAGGAAGTTTGCAGCCTCATGGGATTTCCAAATATCACTGGAACCACTCTTGATCTTCAGTATACTGGGGCTCAATAGGACACTCCTGTTTAGATGTTCTTAGCTGAACAATAAACACCTGATCTCTTTCTAGTTTCATCTACACCAGAAAGATTCAATCGGTAAACAGAGGAACTCAAACCATGTGAACCCTGTGGAATAACATCAACTGGAGCAGGACCTCTTCTTCCAAATATCTCAATGTTGGCATTCCAATTGTATTCCATATCAGACTCTTCTTCCAAATATCTCAATGTTGGCATTCCAAATATCTCCTGAGCTCTTATTTCAATACTTTCACCCCAATCACATCTTCACACTAACATTCAAATATCATAACCATTAAAGTAGCAGGTTGTTTGCAGTGGTCATTGTCAAACATCTTTAAGAAATCAAAAGTTCAAAGGCAACCAATCTTTCTTGTTTTTCTCATCCTTCTAACTTTTCTGATATTTCTGAACCAAAGATGCCCAAGAGGATTTGCACTACTCTGGACTTCCCAACTCTCTTACGGATTTTTCTCTTCTGCTATTCTATTTTTCTTGTGGACCCAGAATCTCAACCCCACTGAGATCACCTTTATGGCTCATAAGCCCACAAATCTATACCTTATTCATTCATAAATGTAGGATGACACGCCCGGGAAGCAAAACAGAGCAATTTGAAGCATGCTCAACTGGGAATGCTTACTTCTGATAAATAAAAAAAATCTGCACTGGTTTCTATCCTCAGAAAATCTCCACTGGTTTTCTTGTGCTTCCTTCTTCTTCTCCTCTTAAACCGTTTCCTCCACTGTGTGCTTCTCTCCCAAAAGGAATCTCCTCTCTCCTCCTCCAATGCGTGCCTCCTATTCTTTTATTCTCCCACCTCTTTTTTTTATATGGTAGCCCTTTCTTGCAGAATATTCTGTTTCCTATTTTTTTTTTTAGCCTTTTCCTTCAAAAGCAATCTTCCCAATTTCAAATTCCCCTCCAAAACCTTCCAAGGAGAGTCCCATTTTCCTTAAACTCCAATGGTAAGTTTCCTTGCAAAAGCATGAAATTTTAGAAGTTAAATAATTGCATGAATAGATAAATAAGTAAATAAATTAGAAAATGGTAAAAATAATAAATAACTAAATAAGTTAAGGAAAATAATAAAAAGAGGAAGATAACCAATAAAAAGTGAATGATAATCATAAAATTAAAACTAAAAACAAAATAAACAAATAAATGAATAAAATAAAATAAAATAAAAGTCTTCGTAGGCCTAGTGTGCCTAAACGGGCCTAAGGTGAGACTAAGTGGGCCTAGGGTGGTGCCTAATGGGCCAAGTGTATCTAAAAGCTATCCTAAAAAAAAACAAGAAAAGCCTAAGTCTAAGTTAGGGCTGCCAAGGGTCACAATAAGGGATCAAATAATCCCTCAACCAAAATCTCCGAGGTGACTCAGAAAAAAGGTAAGTGGTATGAGTAGCCATGGGCCACCAAGGAACTATTTTGAAGCATTGAAAACGAACTTAAAGACATGTGCTAAAGGGACAAAATTGAGGGTCTACAATCATCCATAACCCTGAGTTGCTCATAGCATTCAGAGGCTTGAGCTCACGGGGATCCCTAGTCATTCATATCATCCACAATGTTGAGTGGTCTCATGACCTAGAGTGGAACATATCATCCACAGGCTTGAGCTATTCATAGCATCTAAAGCCCCAAGCACACGACTCAAACTTGTTCATGTCATCAATAACCTTGTGCTATTCATAGAATTTAGACCCCTAAGCCCACGACCCGAAGTTGTTCATGTCATCATAAGCCTTGGGCTATTCATAACATCTAGATTTGTGAGCTCACTACCCAGAATTGTTATATTATCCACAACCTTGAGCTATTCATAGAAATTAAAGTCATAAGTTCATGACCAAGAATCGTTCATATTATCCATAGCTCTAAGTTCTTCATAGTATCTTATGGTCTGAGCTCATAGGATCCTAAGTCATTCATATCATCTACAACCCTGAGTTGCTCATGGTATCCACAGCCTTGAGCTCACGACCCGAAGTCGTTCATGTTAACCACAACCTTGATCTATTCATAGTATCTTGAGTCATGAACTCACAACTCAGAGTCATTTATGTCATCCACCACCCATAGCTCGTGACGCAAAATCATTCTTATCATCCACAACCCTCAGCTGATCATAGCATCTAGAGGCCTTAGCACATGGGATATTGATTCGCTTGATTTCCCAGCCGGGTCTTTTAATCAAAAACATTTATAAAACCTATGACCTTATACTGGCGTAGCAAAGCTACTATAGTATAGCAGTTCTAGGGTCGAACTCAGGGATGGGTTTTCACTCTATCAGTGACAGACTCTATATTAGAAGTTGATTCTGATGATTTCCTTTAGCACAAACTTGAAATTTAAAAGAAAATAAAATTGTTTTGAAAGTGTTGATTTAAACTAAAATCACATAGAACTAAGTAAAAAGTGGAAGAAAGAAAGTCTCCCGGAGCTAAAGGTTGCTAGGTTCAAGTTCCAGATGCAAAGTGGAAAATTCCGGATTTTTCTCCTCGCATTGGGGATTTAACCTATAGTTATTTCCCGAACCGGTATAGGTTTGACAATGAAAATTTAATCCATATAAGTCAATAGAGATGGTAGTCAAGGTTCATTAATGGCTTAATACACTATGGGCTATCACCTTGAATCACTTTCCAATGGCTCGTACATGATAACTAATGGACTGATATGGATCTAGCAATAAGCATCCACAGAGACCTTAAGCTTACCATGTATTGGCCAGTCAAAGTGATTCGAAGGGATTTAAGGCAAAACCTTGGCTTTAAAAACCATTTATGGACTCCAACTACCTGAATTTAATGCACGGAAACTTTCCATCTTTTAATCTGGACTTTTCACCTAGCTTCCTTTAATCCAAGAAACTATTGTTTAGCCTCTCATCCTCTAGGAAAACATCCTCAGAGGGTGTTTGGCTTCCAAGAAAATAGAAAATAGTAGAGAGAAAATAAACAAAAGAGATCTCTGTATAACAAAGTTACATAAGTTGGTCTCCTGGAGAAAGCTCCCTGAAAGAAGATGATATTTTCAGTGATTACAAGAGAAATTATATAGGAAGGTAATTTTACCCTTCCTTGGATACTTCCTAGCTAAGGAATTACATGAGTGGTTGAATACAAGGAGAAAATGGAAATTTAGACACCAAACTATCAGAAGAAAAAGAGTCGGCAAAAATATCCAATTTTCGCACGCTGGAGTTCCAATTTCGCACCTTGATTTGAGGTGTGCGAAATTCTCGCACAGTGGACTGAGGAATTCGTACCTTGCACAGTGGTGTGCGAAATTGTCCCTCAGCTTGATGCAGTTGTATTCCGAAGGCTCTATCTTCCTCATTTCAGCTCCAAATCGTACATGATTTGAATCGTTGGATTCTTGACTTTCTGAGCTTTGAAATGGTATGTAGAACGTAAAAATTGGACTTCGGAAAGTGCTCCAAAAGTGCAATGAAAGACTGCAGTTGTGTCCCCTGTTTTCATCCCCTGTTTTCCTCTTCTCCATTGTTTCTTCCTTGTATACTTTGAATCCACTAAGGCAAAGGATTATGAGGCTCCATAGCTTGATTTCTTCATAAATTTAAGCTTTCAAAAGCTTTGCCCTGAACTATAAATAGCTCTCCCTCATTCTTAAATTGCTTTGGTGAGCATAAAGCTATCAAAAAGCACCAAAACTTAACACAATTGTTAGAAACGATTGCAAGGGCTCCTCACATGCTAATTGGGTTAAAAGGTAATAATTACTACTCAATGGTGTTTAAAAGAGCTAATTACAAGCTACAAAATAGCATGTTTTGAGTAGTAATCAGATATCAAGTCATTCATATCATTCACAATGCTTAGTTGTTCAAATCATCCATAGCCTTGAGCTCATGACCCAGAGTGGCACATATCATCCATAGCCTTGAGTTATTCATAGCATCTTGAGCCCTAATCTGTTCATATCATTTAGACCCCTGAATCCATAACCTAAAATATTTCATGTCATCTATAGCTCTAAGCTTTTAATAAAATCTAGAGCCTTGAGATCATGACTGATTTGTCCCCAATTGGTGTACTCTTGATTTAGTCCTCAGACGAGAGTTATCAACAAAATTTATAAACCTAATTCACCATATTCTAGGGTAGCATAGCTAGCATAACATAGCATAGTGGTTCTAGGATCGTCCACAGGGATGGGTTTTCATTTCACACATGATATTAGTTTAAAGAACTGGATTGGTGCTTTTTCTTTTATAAGTTAGCTTTAAAAGAAAACATAATGATGGTTGAAAAAAAATTGGCTTTAAGCTAACCAAAAAATAGTAACTGAGATTAATTACAAAGAAAATGTTTCTTGGAGTTTTAGGTCACTAGGTTCAGGTTCTTTATACAAATGGGGAGCTTCTGGATCTTTTCCTCGCATTGGGGATTTAACCTATAGTTATTTCCCGAACTAGTGTGTTACAGTTACTTCCCATTAATGGTTTCAAACACTAAATTCCTCTCACTAAATCATCTTGCAATGGCTCATACCTCTCACCTAGTATCTTCCATTCAAGGTGATTCTTAACCTTGGATTACCCTTCAAACACTCGTAAGAGATAACTAATGGATGTCTCCGGGGAGTCCGAAAGCTTACCAAGTGTTGGCTATTCTAGGTAATCCTACCTTTAAACCACCTCCCAGAGGCTCGCAAGAGATAACTAATGGATCTCTATGGATTGAGTCCGAAAATCTTACCAAGTGTTGGCCCAGGTGATTATAAGGGATTTTAAGTTAACTAAAAATATAAAAACCATTAATGGGTCACAACCTTCTCTTCATTAAAAATTGAAACAAGGAAAACTCCCACTTTTGTATCCGAATCCCTTACATAGCTTCCTTCAGTCAAAGAAATAAAAAACCTAGCCACTCATCCTTTGGGAAAACATCCTCAAAGGTTGTTTGGCTAGAAAGAAAATAAAATCAAAGTGAGTAGGTAAGGCAGAGCAAAGCTCTGTATATTTTACTAAAAAAAATGTATAAGTTTTCTCTGGAATTTCTTCCGAGAGATTACAAGTGATCCTAAGAATTCCTTTCGAGATTCTGACATATTACAAAAAGAGATATGATTACTACTCAAAAAGTGTTATTTGATAGCTTGTAATTAACTCTTTTAAACACTCTTGAGTAGTAGTTATTTCCTTTTAACCCAATTAACATATTAAGGACCTTTGCAATCAATTCTAATCAAATTGTGTTAAGTTTTGGTGTTTTGATAGCCTTTTTGATCACCAAAGCAATCCGAGATTGAGGAGAGTTATTTGGAATCCATGGAAAAGCAATGGAAAGCTCAAATTCATGAAGAACCAAGCTTTGGAGCTCCATAGCCCTTTGCCAAAGTCGTTCAAAGTATGCAAGGAAAGAACAATGAAGAGAGGAAAAACAGAGGACAGTAGCTTCAGTCTTCTTTTGTACTTTTGGAGCACTTCACGAAGTCCATTTTCGACATTCTATATACCATTTCAAAGCTCAGGAAGTCAGGAATCCAATTCTTCAAACGGTGTGCGATTCGGAGTTGAAATAAAGGAGTTACAGCCATTGAAAGCCGATTACTCCAAGCTAAAGGAATATTTTTGCACGGCTGTGAAATCAGCCTTTTGTTGCGAGAATTTCGCAGCCATTTTGCACAGTGCTATGGAATTTCTCCTGAAGCTTCCCGATAGTTGCGACCGACATTGTGAGATATTTTTCTTTAGATTTTTTGATATCTAAATCTCCATTTTCTCCTTGTAACCCACCAATTATAGGATTCCTTAGTTATTAAGTTTGGAAAAGAGGTGAATAACCTCAGATATTTTGTTTTGTAATTTTCTTTATATATAGCTCTCAAGAGCTTGTTCTCGGGAGATCATGTAATATAGATAGATGTATGTAATATAGAATCATGTAATCCGACGGGAGATAGATATATAAATATATAGAATATACAGAGCCTTGCTCTGTTTTTTCCTTCTCCTTCATTTTCATTTTCTTGCTAACCAAACTCTAAGGATTTTTCCTTAGAGGATGAGAGGCTAGGCTTTTTGTCTCTTGGAGTGAGGAAAGCCGGGTAAGTTTCCGCATGCATAAATTGGAAGTTTTGTTGTTTTAGTTTTTAATGAAGAGAAAGTGTGACCCGTTAATGGTTTTTATCTTTTTAGTTAACTTAAAACGTCTTTAATTCACCTGAGCCAACACTTGGTAAGGCAAGTGATCTCCGTCCATGGAGATGCACTAGTTTATCTCTTGCGAGCTTCTGGGAGGTGACTTGAAGGTAGGATTTTCTAGAATAGCCAACACTTGGTAAGCTTTTGGACTCCAAGGAGACATCCATTAGTTATCTCTTGCGAGCTTTTGACGGGTAATCCAAGGTTAAAGATCACCTTGAATGGCAAGTGCTAGGTGAGAGGTATGAGCCATTGCAAGATGCATCAGTGAGAGGGATTTAGTGTTTGAACCCATTAATGGGAAGCATCTGTACAACACCAGTTAGAGAATTAACTATATGTTAATTCTCTAATGCGAGGAAAAGAAACAAGTGACCGGAACTCTCCTTTTTGTATGAGGAACCTGAGCCTAGTGATCTGAACTCCAAGAAACATTTTTCTTTGTAAGTAAAATCAGTTACTATTTTTGGTTAGTTTAAATCTAAACCTTTTTCATTCAAACATCATTATGTTTTCTTTTAAAGCTAACCTTGAAATGAAAAGACACCAATTCAGCTTTGAATTAATATCATTTGCAAAGTGAAAACCCATCCTAGTGAACGATCCTAGAGCCACTATGCTATAGTAGCTTTGTCTTTGCTACCCTAGTATATGGTGTAATAGGTTATAAATTTTGTTGATTACTCCCTCAATCAAGGAGCACCAGCTAAACACGAATCAGCTGAGACACCAATTGGGCACGAATCAAGATATCTTAAGACATATATAGAGAGATATTTTTAATCCCTCAATTAGATATCCTAAATATCTAAAAAGATCTTTAGCTTATTACAAGGAGAGAATAGGTAATTACATAAAATATCTGAAGATTACAGGAAGATTTCGCAATGCTTGCAAAAATTTTGCACGAGGTTGCGAAATTGATTTTCTCAGCTTTGGTTTCGCAAGGGGTTGCAAAATTCATCTTCACCAGTTTCGCAAGACTTGTGAAATTTCGCAAAGGGTTGCGAAATTCATCTTCACAGCCTTGCTCTCTATCCTACAGCTTATACTTCTCTTAGGCATTTCGTAAGCTTGTGAAAACTTCACAAAGCATTGCGAAATTGTTGGTTGTTAGATTTCTTCTCTGATTCTCTTCCTTGCTTACTTGATGGATTTAGCAAAGGCTTCAAAGCTCTCCAAAACTTGGATTCTTCATGTAATATAGCTTTAACTTTCTTTGTCATGGACTATACAAAGTTTTCCCTCATTCTTGGCTCGTTTTAATTATCAAAAAGCTATCAAAAACACCAAAACTTGCCAAAAATTGATTAGTAATACTTGAAAAGGTCCTTAATGTGCCAATTGAGTTAAAAGGTATTAACTACTACTCAAAAGTGTTTAAAATAGCACTTTTTGAGTAGTAATCACTCCCCCCAACCAACATATTGCTAGTCCCTTAGCAATGAAGGGGAGAAAAACAAAAAAGAAGACAGTAAATAATTTATAAAATCATGCTGATTACTCCAGAAAATCATAAGTGGCATGATGTGAGCATACTCTCTTATGGAAAATTAAAGAAGCAAAACCCAATCTTCAACAAGAGTATATCAAATATCTTGCTTGAACACAATTCATAAAGAGTAGGCATTATGCAAATTTAAGTATTAAAAGGATTTCCACTCTCCTAGGCTCAATCATTATTCTTCCACAAAAATCTATGTGTTAAGCTTATTAGTTTCTGAATATAGTATGTTGAACTAATCTCTCTCCCCCTCTCCCCAACCTAGTTTTTTCTTAGACTTTAGCAAACTGACCACTTCCAATAGGCTAAGAATGCACCTCTTTTATTTCACAAGTTTTTTTTCATTGTAGGTGTGCAATGCTTAAGGTATTGGTTTCTAAAGTGTCTATGTAACGGGGATCCATTGATGACTCCCAACCAATCAAGGTTTAGGGCATCAAGGACTTTTGAAATTGGAATTTAATACCCAATCACCTACAATATGTTAAACTCTACCTATTCACCCTTGTAATGAGCATTGAGGTTGGTGACTCCCAACCAATCAAGGCTTAGGGCACCAGGTTTAAAAGACTTTTGCCATATACCCCTCGGACCTTACTAAGGTTTCAAAGCAAGTGCAACACTTTGTTCTTTCTCATATATACTTTTTTTTCAAAGGCTCATTGGCCTTTTATAAGGTGTCCCAACACTATTAAAACGAGGTCAAAGGTACCAAGTCTAATTTTTCCTAAGTTTAGGGGGTGAAATAGTTTTTCATCTTATAAACAGAACCTAAAGTGCATGGTGTGTGGTAAGATTAAAGTGGAAGAAATAAGGTTGAATTCAATAGGAGTTTCAATAATTAATCAACCTCAATAAGCATAATACGACTCTAATATTCAAGTAAAAAGACAAGAACTCAATTTCTCCCATTTCATTTTGAGAATTTTTCCTTAATAATCATGGAGAGTAGAGTAAAAACTTTTAAAATTAAGCAAAAAGTACTAAATTAACAATATAACTTAACATTATTAACAAAACTTCCTTCCTTTACTCTCCCCCAACTAACCAAGATCAACATTGCCCTCAATGTGGCAAGAACAATTGCAAATAAGGGGAGGAAGTGGTGCCTCCTAAGTGACATTGAGTCTGAGTCGTATAGGAGAAACCACATGATTAAAAAAAAACAAAAGAGTAATGAGTAAAGGAAATAGGGAAAATGACAAATATAAATAAAACTAATGTCTATATATTAATCTGAGAAAGTACAATGCGAGATATGATCATGTAATACATCCAATCCCAGAATATAAAATATCAAAACAAGTAATTATGTTTACTAATATAATAAGTAAATATAATAGGATAAAGAGATGATCAGGTAGTGGGGGTCTCTGGTGGAGATGATGGTTCTGTGGCTGCTGATTACTACTCAAAAAGTGTTATTTCATAGCTTATAATTAACTCTTTTAAATACTTTTGAGTAGTAGTTATTGCCTTTTAACCCAATTAACATGTTAAGGACCCTTGCAATCAATTCTAATCAAATTGTGTTAAGTTTTGGTGTTTTGATAGCTTTTTGATCATCAAAGCAATCCGAGATTGAGGAGAGTTATTTGGAAACCATGGCAAAGCAATGGAAAGCTCAGAAACATGAAGAACCAAAGTTTTGAAGTCCTTTGCCATAAGAAAATCCGGAATGCAAGGAGGAGAAGCAAAGAAAAATCTGCCATGAAGCATTCTTAATGACAGTCATGTCACCCACTTTTGGAGCACTTCCTTCAAACCACCTCCCAAAGGCTCGCAAGGGGTAAACTAGTGAATCTCCATGGATGGAGATCACTTTCCTTACCAAGTGTTGGCCCAGGTGATTTAAAGGCGTTTTAAGTTAGCTAAAAAGATAAAAACCATTAACGGGTCACACTTTCTCTTCATTAAAAACTAAAACAACAAAACTTCCAAATTATGCATGTGGAAACTTACCCGGATTTCCTCACTCCAAGAGACAAAAAGCCTAGCCCCTCATCCTCTAAGGAAAAATCCTCAAAGTTTGATTGGCTAGCGAGAAAACTAACGAGAAAACAAGAATATATATGAAAAACAGAGCAAGTGCTCTGTTCATTGATTCTATATATGATATATCTATATATCTTTCTATATGATGCCCTAAGAACAAGCTCCCGAGAGCTATATATAAAGAAAATTACAAAACAAAATATCTGAGGTTATTCACCCCTTTTCCCAACTTAATAACTAAGGAATCCTATAATTGGTGGCTTACAAGGAGAAAAATGGAAATTTATACAAAAATATTTGAAGAAAAGATCTAAAAGAGTCGGTCGCAACTATCGGGAAGCTTCAGGAGAACACCCGTGCACTGTGCAAAATGGCTGCGAAATTCTCGCAACAAAAGGCTGATTTCGCAACACTTTGCAAAATGCTTCCTTCAGCTTGGAGTGATCTTCTTGCAATGGCTGTAACTCCTTCGTTTCAACTCCGAATCGCTCACCGTTTGAAGCATTGGATTGTTGACTTCATGAGATTTGAAATGGTATATAGAATGTAGAAAATGCACTTTGGGAAGTGCTCCAAAAGTGTGAAAGAAGACTACAGCTACTGTCCTCTGTTTTCTTCACTCTGTTTTTCCTCTCTCCTTTGTTCTTTCCTTGCATACTTTGAACGACTTTGGCAAAGGGCTATGGAGCTCCAAAGCTTGTTCTTCATGAATTTGAGTTTTCCATTGCTTTGCCATGGATTCCAAATAACTCTCCTCAATCTTGGATTGCTTTGGTGATCAAAAAGCTATTAAAACACCAAAACTTAACACAATTTGATTAGAATTGATTGCAAGGGTCCTTAACATGTTAATTGGGTTAAAAGGCAATAACTACTACTCAAAAGTGTTTAAAAGAGTTAATTACAAGCTATCAAATAGCACTTTTTGAGTAGTAATCAAGCAGCTGCTAAAAAAGAGACTCCAAAACTCAATCTGAAACCTCTACCCGTGGAGCTGAAATATACATACCTTGAAGAAAATAATCAATGTCCTGTCATAATACTTCATCTTTGACCAGTCATCAAGAGAAGTCTTTACTGGAAGTTCTCAAGAGGTGTAAGAAGGCAATAGGATGGAAAATATCCGACTTGAAAGGCATTAGTCCTTTAGTTTGCACGCATCATATATATATGGAGGAAGAAGCAAAGCCAATTCGTCAACTTCAAAGAAGATTGAATCCTCATTTACAAGAGGTGGTGCGAGCTGAGGTGCTGAAGCTACTTCAAGTAGGTATTATTTACCCTATATCTGATAGCCCTTGGGTGAGTCCAACTCAAGTGGTACCAAAGAAGTCAGGGATTACTGTGGTTCAGAACGAAAAAGGGGAAGAGATTACTACACGCCTCACTTCAGGTTGAAGGGTGTGTATTGGTTATAGAAAGTTGAAAGTTGTAACCAGGAAAGATCATTTTCCATTGCCATTTATCGATCAAGTGTTGGAAAGAGTCTTTGGCCATCCATTCTATTGTTTCTTGGACGGGTATTCAGGGTATTTTCAAATTGAAATTGATGTGGAAGATCAGGAAAAGACCACTTTTACATGTCCATTTGGAACATATGCTTACAGAAGAATGCCATTTGGTTTATGCAATGCACCTGCAACATTTCAAAGATGCATGTTAAGTATTTTTAGTGATATGGTGGAGCGAATTATGGAGGTTTTCATGGATGACATCACCGTATATGGAGGTACATTTGAGGAATGCTTAATCAATTTGGAGGTAGTTCTTCACAGATGCATTGAAAAAGACTTGGTGCTCAACTGGGAGAAATGCCATTTTATGGTACGTCAAGGAATTGTCCTTGGCCATATCATCTCCGAAAAAGGCATTGAAGTTGATAAAGCAAAGGTGGATCTTATTGTCAAATTGCCATCCCCAACAACTGTAAAAGGAGTAAGGCAGTTCCTTGGCCATGCAGGTTTCTGTAGGAGGTTTATAAAAGGTTTTTCAAGTCTTTCAAAACCTCTTTGTGAACTGTTAGCTAAGGATGCTAAGTTTATATGGGATGAAAGATGTCAAAATAGCTTTGATCAACTGAATAATTTTTTAACAACTCCAATAGTGAGGGCCCCTAACTGACAATTACCCTTTGAACTAATGTGTGATGCCAGTGACTTTACTATAGGAGCTGTGCTTGACCAAAGAGAAGATGGAAAGCCCTATGTGATCTACTATGCAAGCAAAACATTGAACGAAGCTCAAAGGAACTACACAACTACAGAGAAAGAGTTGTTAGCTGTGGTATTTGCCTTGGACAAATTTCGTGCTTATTTGGTAGGGTCTTTCATCATTGTTTTCACTGACCATTTAGCCTTGAAGTATTTATTGACAAAGCAAGATGCAAAAGCAAGGTTGATTAGATGGATTCTTTTACTACAAGAATTCGATCTCCAAATCAAAGATAAGAAAGGAGTGGAGAATGTGGTAGCTGACCACCTTTCAAGGTTAGTTATAGCACATAATTCTCATTCCTTGCCTATTAATGATGACTTTCCTGAAGAATCACTCATGTTCCTAGTGAAAACTCCTTGGTATGCTCATATTGCTAATTATCTAGTTACTGGTGAAATTCCAAGTGAGTGGAATGCACAGGACATGAAACATTTCTTTGCCAAAATTCATGCTTATTATTGGGAGGAACCCTTCCTTTTTAAGTATTGTGCAGATCAGATCATAAGAAAGTGTGTCCCTGAAGATGAACAATAAGGGATTCTAAACCATTGTCATGAGAATGCATGTGGAGGCCACTTTGCCTCTCAGAAGACAGCTATGAAGGTGTTGCAATCAGGGTTTACTTAGCCATCTCTTTTCAAAGATGCCCACATCATGTGTAGAAGTTGTGATAGATGCCAAAGGCTTGGAAAGTTAACAAAAAGAAATCAAATGCCTATGAACCCCATTCTAATAGTTGAGCTATTCGATGTATGGGGCATTGACTTCATGGGACCTTTTCCAATGTCTTTTGGTAATTCATACATTTTGGTGGGGGTGGATTATGTTTCTAAATGGGTTGAGGCAACCCCCCTGTAAAAAAAATGATCACAGGGTGGTTCTCAAATTTCTTAAAGAGAACATCTTTTCAAGATTTGGGGTACCCAAAGCAATAATTAGTGATGGAGGTGCTCATTTTTGCAACAAACCTTTTGAAACTTTATTAGCCAAGTATGGAGTGAAGCACAAGTTAGCTACACCTTATCATCCTTAGACTTCCGGGCAAGTTGAGCTAGCCAATAGGGAAATAAAGAACATATTGATGAAAGTGGTGAATGCAAGCAGAAAAGATTGGTCTATTAGGCTTCATGATTCATTATGGGCGTATAGAACAGCTTATAAGACTATTCTTGGCATGTCTCCCTATCGTCTTGTCTATGACAAAGCATGCCATCTCCCTATGGAAGTTGAATACAAAGCTTGGTGGGCAATCAAGAAGCTGAATATGGACTTGATCAGAGCTGGAGCAAAGAGGTGTCTAGACCTTAATGAGATGGAGGAATTAAGAAATGATGCTTATATCAACTCCAAAGTTACAAAACAGAGGATGAAGAAGTGGCATGATCAACTAATTTCCAACAAAGAATTTCAGAGAGGACAAAGAGTTCTACTCTATGACACAAGACTCCATATCTTTCCTGGAAAGCTCAAGTCAAGGTGGATAGGCCCGTTCATTATTCATCAGGTATACGTCAATGGAGTGGTGGAATTATTGAATTCCAATGGCAAGGACACCTTTAGAGTCAATGGATATCGTGTCAAGCCGTTCATGGAGCCATTCAAACCAGAAAAGGAGCAAATCAACCTCCTTGAACCACAAAAAGCCTAAGCAAATAAGGGTTTGATGGACTTGGTTTCACCAAAGTCCAAAATTTTTGTAAATTTTGTAAATTTCAAGGTTTTATCCATGCTTTTCATTTTAATTTTTGATCTTAAATTGTGTATTTATATGTAAATTACACTTTTTGAATGATCTCAGGTGGAAGAAAATGCAAAGAGATTGAAAGGAAGTCTATCAGAGTGAAATTGGTGCAAAAACAGAGTGAAAATAAAGCAAAAACAGGGGTCTATGAGATTTCGCAGCCTTTGTAAAATTAGCACTTCACTACGAAACCGTTTCGCAACTTAAAAGAAGCTGCTGCGAAATCAACACGTCTCTGCGGAAGCGGCCATCCTTCGTGAAATCATTTCGCAACTCATTTGACTCTTCTGTGAAAATTTTCGTAGCTACGAAACCAAGTTTGGCACACGAGTGCCACTTCGCACAACAGGAGCCCCCATTTCGAAGCTGCGAATCGGCTGCGAAGCTACAAAGCGTGAAAATACCCATTTTCGCAGTCAAAGCTCCATTCCGCAGGGTATTTCGCAACTGCGAAACCAATTTTGGCACACGAGTGCCATTTCGCAGCATAGTGACATCCCTTTCGAAGCTGCGAAATGGGCTACGAGAACAACTTTTTGCTGCGAAATCGACGTTCTTCTGCAAAACTCAAAATGACTTTTAATATTCCGTTATTTTTATATATACAAGTCATTTGAGTTTTTAAAAAAAAGATTTCAGAAGGAGGGAACGCCATAGCAGTCGTCTGTTCATCTCCTTGCCCGAGCTCGACGACGCGCGAGCCTCTGATCATCTTCTCCGGTCACCACTTCCGACCAAATCTCGACAGTCTGATATGGCGCGAACCAGAGGAGCCAAATCTTCCTCTCCTTCCAGCCACAAACGAGTCCCACGAGAGGCGCCTCTTCAAGGCTCCACCTCTGAACCTCCGCGGCCGAAAGCTGTTTCCCCTCCGGCGAAGCCCGCACCTCAAAATCCTCCGGCAAGGCATTATCTCACTAGGTCAGGGGGCCATCCCCTGCAAAAGAGGGTCAGGTTTGAAAGCTCAGAGCCCATAGACTTAACAGAGCAGTCCCCGATTCCCTCACCAGAGCCCTCTCCACAGTCATCTCCGGCACCAACTTCGGCGCCGCCAGCAGAGCCTCAGGAGCTCCAGCCGCCACTTTCTGAACCCCAAATTCCATCTGGGGTAGCGCCTGAGGTACTAATCAGGCGTCCGATGCTCACCCAACCGCCAATTGAAGGGAATCTGGACTGTAGAGCTCGGTCATTTCACTCTGAGCTATGCTTTGACACAGCAACCTTCCAAGTGCGGCCGGAGCTTGCAGATTCATTCCGCCTAATACGTAGATATCATATGGAGCATCTCCTGGCCCCAAGAGATTTCTTCTACCCCAAAGTAGCCATGGATTTTTATTAGTCCATGACTACCAAGTAGGTCAGAGATCCTACTTTAATCCATTTTACTATAGATGGTCGATATGGCATTTTGGGAGCTCGCCATATAACAGAAGCCCTGCATATACCATACAAGCCAAGCCATTTTGAAGATTACCGAGTATGGACTAGTCCCTCTCAGCTGGAAATGGTCCATATCTTGTCTAGAGGAGCCTCCACAAATCCACATTTGTTGAGGGGGGAACTTCCTCCGAGCATGTTTCTCATTGATGCACTTTTGCATCACAACATATATCCACTCCAGCATTGGACTCAGAGGAGAGGAGTTCTTTTGGAGGCCCTATTCAAGATTTCAAAGGGATACTTCTTTGGCCCTCACCACCTAACTATGGCTGCCCTTCTCTATTTTGAAGAGAAGGTGCATAAGAAGAAGCTATAGAGAGCTGATGTCATTCCACTTCTTTTTCCACGACTGTTGTGTCAGATTCTGGAGCATCTGGGGTATCCATCAGATCCTCAGTTGGAGCGCAAGTGTATTTGCTGGGAGGTATTTACTCTTGACAAATGGAACAATATGACAGCATATAGAGTTGAGCAGCTAGGGCGGCCACAGCCAGCTGAGATACCAGCTGCCAGGAGAGCATCTCCACGTCATATACCTGAGGGTATATCCATTGCCTCTCATACCATATCCAGAGCCCCTCCAGTTACTCCAGCCTCATCAGAGCCATCCACTTCAGCTGAGCCAAGGATGGCCATTCCCATTTCAGAGTATAGAGAGTTATGCCGCTCACTGCAGACCTTGACCACATCTCAGAGCAGTCTTGCTCAGGAGATGGCAGCTATTAGAGCATGCCAGGAGCAGATGTTGACCACCCAGGCTCAACACACTGCCATCTTGAGGCAGCTCCAGCATCATCTCGGTCTTCCTTCAGCTGCTGAGCATCTCTCCCCCACCACTGTAGTGCCACACTCCCAAGCCACAGAGCCTCAGGCCCCTCCTGAAGAAGCTACTGAAGAGGCAGAGCCATCTGCCTAAGCTATCAGCTCCAGCATCATCCACCCATCTGATCATATATATATCTACTTTAAATTTCTTTTATGTATTTCGTTTTTATTACTCTTTTATGAAATCCCATCATTTTGATATCATATATGGGATTACTTGTATTGTTTCCTTTCCGATTGTACTCGCATGAATTAAAGTAATACAAGTCTAGCATTTTTTTTTTTTTAGCTCTTAGCATTAATTTATTCTTATTTCCTTTTCTCACATCTTTTATCCTTTTTGAAACATGTGGTTTCTCCAATCAGTGTTCGAAATTGAAATCACTCAGGAGGTACCACTTCCTCCCTTTAATTTCAATCACCCATATCACATTGAGGACAATGCTCAGCTCGGTTGGGGGGGGAATGAGAAAGGAATTCAGTTAAGTTAAAGGAAGTATGCTAAGTTATTTTGGTAATTCACTTATGTTAGTAAATTAGATGTAATCTTTTACTTTCCACTCTAATCTCCATGGATTTTGAGGAAAATTTTTAAATTAAAATAGGAGAAACTGAACTTTTGCTTTTTACTGGACTTAGATTTTGTATTATGCTTACTAAAGTTGATGAATTATTGAAGCTTCTATTGAAATCAAGTTTAGTCTTCCACTTTAAGCTATTCACACACTATGCACAATAGGTTCCGAGTATAAGATGAGAAACTATTTCCCTCTTGACTTAGGAAAATTTTGGGACTTGGTACCTTTGACCTTATTTAATAATATTGAGACACCTTATGAAAGGCCAATGAG
>BKBX01005946.1:1675546-1754304 GCA_008326845.1 Vitis x labruscana x Vitis vinifera | reverse complement strand
GGGAATGAGGAAGGAATTCAGTTAAGTTAAAGGAAGTATGCTAAGTTATTTTGGTAATTCAGTTATGTTAGTAAATTAGATGTAATCTTTTACTTTCCACTCTAATCTCCATGGATTTTGAGGAAAATTTTTAAATTAAAATAGGAGAAACTGAACTTTTGCTTTTTACTGGACTTGGATTTTGTATTATGCTTACTAAAGTTGATGAATTGTTGAAGCTTCTATTGAAATCAAGTTTAGTCTTCCACTTTAAGCTATTCACACACTGTGCACACTAGATTCTTGATATATGATGAAAAACTATTTCCCTCTTGACTTAGGAAAATTTTGGGACTTGGTACCTTTGACCTTATTTAATAATATTGAGGCACCTTATGAAAGGCCAATAAGCCTTTGAAAAAAAAAAAAAAGAAAGCAAAATGTTTGCTTGCCTTGAAACCCGAGCAAGGTCTGAGGGGTATATGGTGAAAATCTTTAAAACCTGGTGCCCTAAGCCTTCATTGGTTGGGAGTCACCGACCTCAATGCTCGTTACAAGGGTGGATAGGTGGAGTTAGCATATGGTAGGTGCTTAGGTATTAAAATTCATTCTCAAAAGTCCGGGGTAAAATCCGAGGAGTTAGAGGTTGAAAGATCCTTAAAGCTTAATGCCCTAAACCTTAATTGGTTGGGAGTCATCGATGGACCCCCGTTATATGGACAATTCAGAAACGAATACCCCTTAAGCCTTGTACCTAATAAAATAAAATAAAATAAAATAAAAAGTGTGTTCTCTGCCTATTGAATTTGGTAAGTTTGCTAAGTGTTGAAAAGAGATAGGTTGGGGGGAGAGATTAGTTTAGCATGCTATATTCGGAAGCTATCATCTTACACTTGGATTTTAGTGGAAGAATAAAGTTTGGTTCTTTGGAAGTGAAAATGATTTTAAAACTTCAATTTGCATAATGCATTCCCTTGATCAATAGTGTTTAGCAAAGTTTTTGATAACTCTTGTTGAATTTGAGTTTATATTTCTTCAATGTTCCATGTGGGAGTTAGATCATCATGCCACTTAAAAAAATTTTAAGTAATCAACATGATGTTGTAAATTATTGATTACTACCAAAAAGTGCTATTTTGTAGACCTAATTATAATGGTTTTAAGCACCTTTGTGTAGTAATCATATTCATTTAACCCAATTAATTCATTAAGGTCCTTAGTAATTGGTTTTAACCATTTTGTGGCAAGTTTACATGTTTTTATCAGCTTATGAATCGATTCAAGCATGCCAATTGATGGATGAGCTATTTGGGCGAGTTAAGCAAGGATTTTGGACAATTACAGGCTTGCATTTCAAGTGGAAACACGAGCACAAGCAATGGAGAAGAGGAAAACAGAGTGAAGAAAACAGCTGCAGTCTTCTTTCACACTTTTGAAGCACTTGCCGAAGTTAATTTTTTGCATGCTATATACCATTTGAAAGCTTAGGAAGTCAAAAATCCAACGCTTCAAACCGTGTATGATTTGGAGCTGAAATGAGGAAGATATGGCATTTGGAAGACAACTGCATCATGTCAAATGACCAATTTCGCAAGGAGATTTTCTTCATGGTGCGAAATTTGGCCACTTCGCACCATGAAGAACCCCCTTGCAAAATTTCGCAAGGTGGATTTAGGCACATTGCGAAATTCCTTTGAATCCCCTGTTTTGAGACGTTGTTGATGTTATTCCACTGCCGGTTCTCCAAGATATTTTGCTTGATTTTTAGCTTTGTAAATACCTATTTTACCCTTGTAATCAACCAATGAATAGGTTGCTTTTGTAATAGCTCTTGTAATTTAGCTTGTTATTGTCTTTAAATAGAGGTGAAGAGCCTCAGATCATCTAATCTTGTAACCTGTAACTTTATAAGTTATAAGAGCACTTTTGTTCATACGCTTCTTTTCTCTTTTCTTTCTCATTTTCTTAGTAGCCAAACATCCTTGGAGGATGAAATCCCCAAGGATGAGAGGCTAAAACCTTTTAGTTTCTTGAAGTAATGGATGCCATGTGAAGCTCCCGTGTCAGGATGGAGATTTCCAAGCCATGAATGTAAGTAGCTGAGCGTCGTAAATGTTTTCATTCAAAGTAAAGCTTTTAATCCCTCTGACTTGCTTTGAATGTCCAATACTTGATAACCTTTTGGTCTCAGTGGATTCTTATTGTTAGATCCACTGACGTTCATTAGTTATCTCCTACGAGCCATTGTATTGCAAGTCGAGGAGATGACCTATATCATTAAAAGGGCATTTATGAGGTTCAGCTACCCTTTTTGTAAGTTTTCAAGGACTAAAACTCAGTTGTTAAACTCATACCGGTTCGAGAAGTAAGCATCACCTTAGTTGCTTCCCCAACTCGAGGTGAAAAGTCCCAAAATCTCCATTTTTACACAGTGAGTTAAGCATGGCTATCCAAAGCTTTGAGAAACTTCTTTTTCCATCTTTTAACCTATTTTCATGTTAGTTTAGTTTACAACACCTTCATCTTTTTATGTTTTCATCTTAACCTAATTTTTATTAAGAAAAGTTCACTCCATCCTCCGAACTTCACTAGTTAAAGTAAAAACCTTCCCAGTGTTCGATCCTAGAGCCACTATGCTACAGTAGCTTTGCTACTTTAGTGTAAGGACCTTAGGTATAAATTTTGTTGATACCCTTACATGCCAAGCTACCAAGAGTCGGGTTGTCAATTACAGTAATGTTTATTTTTATTTTTCTCTCCTTCATTGCTAAGGGACTAGCAATATGTCGGTTGGGGGGAGTGATTACTACTCAAAAATTATTATTTCATAGCTTATAATTAACTCTTTTAAACACTTTTGAGTAGTAGTTATTGCCTTTTAACCCAATTAACATGTTAAGGACCCTTGCAATCAATTCTAATCAAATTGTATTAAGTTTTGGTGTTTTGATAGCTTTTTGATCACCAAAGCAATCCGAGATTGAGGAGAGTTATTTGGAATCCATGGAAAAGCAATGGAAAGCTCAGAAACATGAAGAACCAAAGCTTTGAAGTCCTTTTCCATAAGCAAATCTGGAATGCAAGGAGGAGAAGCAAAGAGAAATCTGCCATGAAGCATTCTTGATGATAGTCATGTAAGCCACTTTTGAAGCACTTCCTGAAGTCAAATTTATGCATGCTATATGTCGTTTCGAAGCTCAGGAAGTCAATAATCCAATGCTTCAAACGGTGGGCAATTTGGAGTTGAAATGAAGGAGTTATAGCCATTGCAAGCCGATTACTCCAAGCTGAAGGAAGAATTTTGCACAGCGCTGCGAAATCACCCTTTTGTTGCGAGATGATTTTGCAGCCTTTTTGAATAGTGTTGTGTTTCCCCCTTGAAGTTTCCCGTCACAATGGAAGTTGAATACCACAAGCTAAAAGACCACTTCGTAGCGTTGCGAAGTCAGTTGTTTGCTGCGAAGTAATTTCACAATCCTTTGTGTGCATCTGCGAAATCTCGCAGACCTCGGTTGCACCTACGAAATGGTCCCTAGTGCTTCCCGATATTTACGACCGACACTTGGAGATATTTTTCATCAGATTTTTGTTGTCTAAATCCCAAAATTCTCCTTGTAAGCCACCAATTATAAGTTTCCTTAGCTTTTACGTTAGGAAAAAGACTAAATATCCATGTAATAATTAGTATTATAATTTTTCATATAAATAGCTCTTGAGAGCCTGTAACAAGGGACGACCCTTTTTGTAAACGTTGGGAAGGAAGTAAAAATATAGAGCTTTGCTTTGCCTTACCTTCTCACTTTGATTGTATTTTCCATTTTCTTAGTTATGCACTCTCTGAGGAAGTTTCCCCAGAGAATGAGTAACTAAACCTTTAATTCCTTGGAGCTAAGGTTGCTGGGAAAGGTTCCAAGTGCATGAATTAGTAGCTTCATGGTTTCAGCCATGAATGAAGAGTAAAGTGTGACCCTTTTGTGATTTCTTTATGTTTTTAGTTAACTTAAAACGCCTTGAAGTCATCTAGGCCAACACTTGGTAAGGCAAGTGATCTCCGTCCAAGGAGATGCACTAGTTTACCCTTTGCGAGCCTTTGGGAGGTGACTTGAAGGTAGGATTTTCTAGAATTGCCAACACTTGGTAAGCTTTTGGACTCCAAGAAGACATCCATTAGTTATCTCTTGCGAGCTTTTGAAGGGAAGTCCAAGGTTAAAGATCATCTTGAATGGTAAGTGCTCGTGAGAGGCATGAACCATTGCAAGTTGCATCAGTGAGAGGGAATTAAAGCTGAAATCCAATTAAGGGGTGCATTTATACAGCACCGATTAGAGAATTGACTATATGCTAATTCTCTAATGCGAGGAAAAGAACCAACTGACCGGAGCTATGTTTTTTGCATGAGGAACCTCCCTTGTGAACCTAAAATCTCCAAGGAAAGTTTTTCTTCATAAGTAATTTCCATTACTTGTTTTGCCGTTAGCTTAAATCTAAATCTTTTTAGACCAAAGTTTGTGTTTTATTTCTTAAGCTGACCTTGAAATGAAAAAGCACCAATTCACTTTGAATTGGTATCATTTGTAATTTGGAAACCCTTCCCAGTGAACGATCCTAGAGCCACTATGCTATAGTAGCTTTGTCTTTGCTACCCTAGTATATGGTGTAATAGGTTATAAATTTTGTTGATTACTCCCTTAATCAAGGAGCACCAGCTAGACACGAATCACCTGAGACACCAATTGGGCACGAATCAGCTGCCTCATGAGTGGCCTAGAGTGGGACATTGACTCTGGTGGTCTCCTTAGCTAGAGTTATGGGCTTTGATGGTCCAGGAATGTCGAGATGAGATGGTAAAATTCCCAGATGCTGTTGAATCTGATGAAGGATAGTAGTATGCTGGTCAAGAATAATAGTATGGTGGTCCTGCTGAGCATGTATGTCGGCCATCTGTCAGAATAGAGCATTGTGTGTAGTGGTCAGTGTCTGGAACAAATATACCATGGCACGAAACTCTGTGGCAGATATGGTGATAGAGGCCTTCGATGTAAGAGATGCAACTGGTGGAACAGAAGGTGTAGCAGGAGGATCAGTAAAGGTGGCCTCAAGAATAGGTGGTGCAGTAGGGGTAGGTGGTACAGACTCCATGGGAAGCTCATCCGGCTGTGACTACTCAGCCTGTGGTGGCACTGGGGGTGCTGGCCTGGGTGCTGCTACTACAGGTGCCAAATAGCCTGCTAACTGTTTCCATTTGTCAAGAGTGAAATGTTTTTGACAATGGTGGCAACGCACAAGGTGGGTCTCAGTAGGATAGCCCATGTGATCTAATATATGATAGAGCAACCTTAGAAACAATAGTGGAATAGTGTCGGCTCTCTGTAGCTTCTTTCTGTGAACTTTCTCCTCAAAGTGGAGGAGAGCGACCATAATCAGGTGATGTGGCCCAAAATAGAAGCCCTCATATATCTTGAATAAAGCATGTAGGATGGCTCATCACCTCTACATTAGATGCTGAAGAGGAAAAATGTTGGACTGCAGCAATACACCTACTAGGAGCATCCTAGATGGAAGCTCCTTATGTAGAAGGAATGCATCTCTAGAAGTCCCCCTGGATAGGATGTGGACCATGTCCCGCTGAGATATAGGGGACCACTCTCGGAAATGTGTTGGATTCTATGGCTGATATGGAATATGGAGAGCCTCAGCAATGTGCCTAGCCTCTAGCATACGCTGGCGCCCGTCAATGCTGAAATGAATGGTGGTAAGACTTTAAGCACCCTGAGTAGTCATGGACTGATAGAAGTCTATTGCCACTCTAAGGTAGAAAAACTCCCTGGGAGTCATAAGAAGCTCGAGATGGTACCTCTGGAGTAGTCTAAATGAATCTCGAAGCTCCGGTTGTTCTCGCATGGCCTCAATGTCGAAATAAAGCTCGAAGTGAAATGGTCTAGCTCTACAATCTGAGTTGCCCTCAATGGGCGGCGCAATAACTATAAGCCTCTTGATGATGGCTTCCGGTGAGATGTCGGAAGGATGCTGAGAATCGGTTACGGCTGAGGCCTGAGGCTCAGGCTGTGAATGCCTAGACATCTCTTCAGGGCCTCAGGTCCTCGCTCTTTTAGGTGGAATGTGGCATACTGATGGCTCAGGGGATGGAGAAGTCAGTGGTCTTCGTGTCGAGTATCGACTTTGAGGAGGGCTAGAGGGCACCCCATCCTTAGAAGATGGAACGATCGGGGCCTCGGGGGCTTGAAATGAATCCTGAGGAGAGGAGGCTCTTGGCTTGGTCTCACGAGATACTGAAGGGTCGGTATGGCCTCCTCGAATGCGCGTCGTGGCTGATATGGAGTGAGAGGTGTAGGCCGCCTCTTCAAATGGTTGGCCGCGGGACGTCCACTGGAGAGAAAACCAATGGTCGCTTGGGTAACGCAAGGTGGTGGACAGTTTCGCAAGGAGCAGATGGGTTTTTGAAATGAATACAAGGCTTGGATGCCTTTAAATAAAGGTTTAAGTGACTGTTGGAATTCGCAAGGTTGCGAAATGGGTTTTTGAGTTGAGAACTGAGTTCACAACCTTTTTCAAAATTTCCAAGGTTTTTGCAAGGCAAATTTAGTTTGCAAAATTTTCGCAAGGTGAAGTTGGGGTTGCGAAATTTTTGCAAGGTGAAGTTGGGGTTGCGAAATTTTCGCAACCCTTGCGAATTGCTCTGTTTTTCTGACTTTCCCATCCTCCAAACAATTTTCAAAGCTTTTCCCCATCTATTTTGAAATCCACCTGCAATTGATCATCAAAAATTAAATTAAATCACAACAACATAAAGTTAAAGCAAGAAATCACAATTAAAACAAGTATTAAATCAATAAAACTTTAAATAAGCATTAAAACAAAAAAATATGAACTTATTGTCTTCCGACAGACTAAGTCCATCTAACCATTTGTCTTTTTAAACTTGATGTGGCTCAAGGAGGTTAATTTCCTCCTTGTCTCGAGAAAATGGCTCTAGGAATGGCTTGAGACGTTGGCCATTGACTTTGAAACTCTTGGCACTATTGGCATTGAGTAGTTCCCACTACTCCATTTGAATACACTTGTTCGATAGTAAGCGAACCTATCCATCTCGACTTCAACTTTCCAAGGAAGATGTGGAGCTTAGAGTCATACAACAAGACTCTTTGTCCCTTCTGGAATTCTTTGCGGGAGACTAACTGATTATGCCACCTTTTCAATCTTTGTTTTGCAATGTTTGCATTATTGTAGGCGTCATTTCTCAGTTCCTCCATCTCATTAAGGTTTAGAAACCTCTTAATGTCGGCTCTGTTCAAGTCCATGTTGAGTGTCTTGATTACCCACCAAGCTTTGTATTGCACTTCAACGGGGAGATGACATGCTTTGCCATAGATTAGGCGATAAGGAGACATTCCAAGAATGGTCTTATAAGCTGTTCTGTAAGCTTATAGCGAATCATGAAGCCTAACATACCAATCTCTTCTGCTCGTATTCACCACCTTCATCAGTATGTTTTTGATATCCCGATTTGCTAACTCAACTTGCCCAAAAGTTTGAGGGTGGTAAGGTGTAGTTACCTTATGCTTCACCCCATACTTGGCTAAGAGAGTTTCGAACGACTTGTTACAAAAATGAGTACCCCCATCACAAATTATGGCCTTGGGTACTCTAAATTTGGAAAAGATGTTCTCTTTGAGAAATTTGAGAACAACTCTGTGATCATTTCGTTTGCAAGGGATCACTTCAACCTATTTAGAAACATAATCAACTCCTACCAAAATGTAGGAATAGCCAAAGGACATAGGAAAAGATCCCATGAAGTTAATGCCCCAGACATAAAAAAGATCAACTATTAAAATGGGGTTCAAAGGCATCATGTTCTTACGTGTTAATTTCCCAAGCCTCTGGCATTTGTTATAGCTCTTGCACATGGTATAGGCATCTTTGAAAAGTGATGGCCAACAAAAACCCGATTGCAATACTTTCATAGCTATCTTATGAGAAGCAAAGTGGCCTCAACATGCGCTTTCATGGCAATGACTGAGGATCCCCTATTGCTCTTGTTCAGGGACGCACTTCCTTATTATTTGATCTGCACAATATTTGAATAGAAATGGCTCTTCCCAATAGTAGGCATGAATTTTTGCAAAGAAGTTCTTCTTATCTTATGCTTTCCACTCACTTGGAACTTCTCCGATAACTAGATAGTTAGCAACATGAGCATACCAAGGAGCGGCTTGTATCAACATGAGTGACTCCTTTGGAAAATCATCATTAATGGGCAAACTATGGGAATTATGTGCGATGGCTAGCCTTGACAGATGGTCGGCTACCACATTCTCCACTCCTTTCTTGTCTTTGTTCTAAAGATTAAATTCTTGAAGCAAGATAACCCATCTAATCAGCCTCGCTTTTGTATCTTGTTTAGTCAACCGATATTTCAAGGCCAAGCGGTCAGTGAAAACCACAATGAAAGACCCTAAAAAGTAAGGGCGTAATTTGTCTAAGGCAAAAACTATAACCAACAATTTTTTTCTTGTGGTTGTGTAGTTTCTTTGTGCTTCATTCAACGTTTTGCCCACATAGTAGATCACATAGGGTTTTCCATCTTCTCTTTGCCTAAGAATACCTCCTATATCAAAGTCACTAGCATCACACATCACTTCAAAAGGCAATTGCTAGTTGGGCGCTCTCGCTATTGGAGCGGTTATCACCAATAGCTTCAGTTCTTCAAAACTTTGTTGACATCGATCATCCCATACGAATTTAACATCCTTTACCAATAGTTCACAAAGAGGTCTTTCAAGTTTGGAGAAATCTTTGATAAACCTCCTATAGAACCTAGCATGGCCAAGGAATTGCCTTACTCCTTTGATAGTCATTGGCGATGGCAACTTGATAATAAGTTAAACCTTTTCTTTGTCCACTTCAATGCCTTGCTTTGAGATAATATGCCCAAGGACAATCCCTTGGGGTACCATGAAATGGCATTTCTCCTAGTTAAGCACCAAGTCTTTCTTTCTCAATGCATCAGTTCAACACAACTTCCAAGTTGACTAAGCATTCGTCAAACGCACTTCCATATACGGTGACATCGTCCATAAAGACTTCCATAATATGCTCCACCATATCACTAAATATGCTTAACATGCATATTTGGAATGTTGTTGCTGCATTGCATAAGCCGAAAGGCATTCTTCTGTATACGTAGGTTCCAAATGGACATGTGAAAAATGGTATTCTCTTGAACTTCAACAACAATTTCTATGTGAAAATACTCGGAGTAGCCATCCAAGTAACAGTAGAATGGATGGTCTGAGACCCTCTCAAGTACTTGATCAATAAACAACAATGGGAAGTGGTCCTTCCTTGTTACAACATTCAACTTTCTATAATCAATACACACCCTCCAACCTGAAGTGAGGCTTGTAGAAACTTCTTCTTCCTTATCATTTTGCACCACTGTGATCCCTGATTTCTTTGGCACGGCTTGCGTAGGACTCACCCATGGGCTATTTGACATGGGGTAGATAATACCGGCCGAAAGTAGCTTAAGCACTTCAACTCGCACCACCTCTTGCATGTGAGTGTTCAACTTCCTCTAGGGTTGACAAACTGGCTTAGCTTCTTCTTCTATGTATATATGATGAGTACAGACTAAAGGGCTAATCCCTTTTAGATCAGAGATTTTCCAACCTATCGCCTTCTTACATCTCCTAAGGACTTCAAGTAGACAATCCTCCTGAGTAGTTGTAAAAGATGAAGAAATAACAACAGGGCTTTGCTTGTTCTCTTCCAGGTGTACATACTTCAACTTTGTGGGTAATGGCTTCAGAATAAGCTTTAGGGGCCTCCTCCTTAACTCTTATGTCTCATCCCCATTGAATAGAGGGAGAATTTCTTCCCTCATCTTCAAAGGGGGTAGAGTAGCAAGCAAAACTGAGGGTTCAGGTAACCCTTCATCAAGATCCCTAAGACTCTCGTTCAAATCTTCTAGCATCTTCTGATCACAATGCTCCTCCACTAAGTTGTCAATCATGCACACCTCTTCTGGTGATCCTTCTTCCGGATGGAATTGTTCATTACACATATAGAAGATATTGAGATTCAACGTCATGTTGCCAAATGTAAGCTACATGAATCCATTCCTACAATTGATGATAGCATTTAATGTAGCTAGGAATGGTCTTCCAAGTATGATAGGAATATAGTTAGTTCCTTTGGCAACCGGGTTTGTATCAAGAACAACAAAATCCATTGGATAGTAGAATTTGTCAACTTGAATTAGGACATCTTCAATCATACCTCTTGGAATTTTCACAAATCTATCTATTAGAGATAGAGTGATTGATGTTGGCTTCAACTCTCCTAGTCCCAATTTCTTGTAGACAGAGTAGGGTAGCAAATTCACACTTGCTCCTAAATCCAACAAAGCTTTCTCCACACACGTCTCTCCAATCATCACTGAGATGGTAGGACAGGCCAAATCTTTGTATTTCACTGGAGACTTGCACTGTATAATGGAATTTACTTGCTCAATTAAGAAGGCCTTATTACTTAGATTCAACCCTCTTTTTATAGTGCATAAGTCTTTTAGGAATTTTTCATAAGTCGGAACTTGTTTGACCAAGTCTAGCAAGGGGATGTTAACTTTCACTTGCCTCAACACTTCAAGAATTTCTGATGCATTATTAATTCCCTTTTTTCTATGCAAAGCTTGTGGGAATGGTGGAGGCGTGTGCTTCTTTATCATATCTTCTTGGTTGATGGTCCTCTCCGGTTCTTCATTTACAGTAGATTCAAGGTCCTCCTTCTTTGCACTGTGCCCTTCTCTCTTTCCTTTGATTTCCTCTCTCTTCTCTTTCTCTGCTTCATGCTCTGACTTAGATGTATGAAGATCAACCTCTTTACCACTCCTTAGAGTGATCACTACTTTGACTTTCCTCACCTGTGAAGATTCTCCCTCTTGAGCCACCACTTCATGGATACCCTTGGGATTCTGATGAGGTTGAGAAGAAAATTTTCCTTTCTCTTGCACTATGTTTAGATTAGTGAGCCTTGAGATTTGGTACTGGAGATTATCTATCTTTTGAGATAGATCATTTTCCCTCTCATCCATGATTTTGTCTAGACTGGCAATTTCTTGCCTAAGTTCAGCATTGATGGATTTCTGATCTCCAACAAAGTCTCCCATGACCTTGGTAAGATTCACAATGGCTTGTTTAAGACTTGAGGCTTACGGGGGTGCTTGGCCAGGTTGCGTGTACTGAGGTGCCCTTGGCTTCCATGAGAAATTCAGATGGTTCCTCAAATTTGAATTGTAGGTGTTGCCATATGAAGCATTGTTATTGGGATTAAATTGTCCAATAACATTTGCTTGATCCCCAAACATTTCTCTCACAACTGGAATCGTAGGACACTCCGCCACCAAGTGCTCAAAAGATTGACAAATTGAACATGGCATATCTTGCACTAGTGTTTCAGAAATGGCTTACACTTCTCGTATCTTCTTTACTTCAAGCTCCTCCAATCTTCTTGCCATAGCTGCAAATTTTGCTTTCATATTGGTATCTTCATTCAAAGTATACATCTCAGCCTTAGCATTAGAAGCATTAGGTTGAGATTTCATTCTTCCCACTTCTCTTGCATTGGGCTCATCCCATCCTCTTGAAACTTCAGCCACATAACTTAAGAAATCCATGGCTTCCTCCAGATTCTTACTCATGAAGTCTCCTCCCCACATCGTTTCTAAGAGTTGCTTCATTGAGGAAGACATACCATCGTAAAAATAGCTCACCAATAGGCATGTATGAAAGCCATGGTGAGGACAAACATTGATAGCTTCCATGTATCTCTCCCAACACTCATAGAATTTCTCATTCTCCTTAGCCGAGAAGTTTGAAATTTGCCTTTTCAAGCCATTGGTCCTATGAGAAGTTTAAAATTTCTTGAGAAATTCAGCTTGCAAATCAGTCAAAGTTCGGATACTCCTTGGCCTTAAAGAATTAAGCCAGACCTTGGCTTTATCCTTTAAAGTGAAAGGAAATAGCTTGAGCCTCATCAAGTCGATTAAAGCTCCTCCTTCTTGGAATGTATTACAAACCTCCTCAAATTCCTTGATATGCGTGTTGGGATTCTCACTTTACATCCCATGGAAAGTAGGTAGAAGTGGTACAATATGTGATCGGATCACTAGCTGCTCTATATGTGGTACTATACATGACGGTGCACTCATACGAGGTGGATGCATATGGTCCCTCATGGATCGGTATGCCTTGATATTGTCCTCTAGAGCATGTTGACTATGCTGATCTTCAGGTGTAGCTTCCATGACATTCACACACAATTCCAACTCTATTTCATGAGGATTTTTTATTTTGATAAGTCTTCCGTCACTATCTCGTACCCAGTATGGCATGTACAACTAGCAATAACTGAAACAAAAATAAAGAAAACAAAAGAAAAACAATACTAGAAAAAAAATTAAGGTTAACTAAAACTAGATAAAAGATAAACTAAAAATAGAAACAAATAAAAAGAAACAACAAAGGGTTAGTAAAAGAAAAGAAAAACCACCAAACTTGTGATAAAGATCACAAGTGTTCTGGAAAGGTTATATCACTGTGAAGTGGCACCATCCCCGGCAACGGCGTCATTTGATTCGTCCTCAATTGGTGTACTCTTGATTCAGTCCTCAGATGGGAGTTATCAACAAAATTTATGAACCTAATTCACCATATACTAGGGTAGCATAGCATAGTGGTTCTAGGATCATCCACAGGGATGGGTTTTCATTTCACACATGATATTAGTTTAAAGAACTGGGTTGATGTTTTTTCTTTTATAAGTTAGCTTTAAAAGAAAACATAATGATGGTTGAAAAAAGATTGGTTTTAAGCTAACCAAAAAAATAGTAATTGACATTAATTATAAAGAAAATGTTTCTTGGAGTTTTAGGTCACTAGGTTCAGGTTCCTTATATAAAAGGGGAGCTTTCGGATCTTTTCCTCGCATTGGGGATTTAACCTATAGTTATTTCCCGAACCGGTGAGTTACAGTTACTTCCCATTAATGGCTTCAAACACAAAATTCCTCTCATTGAATCATCTTGCAATGGCTCGTACCTCTCACCTAGTATTTGTCATTCAAGGTGATCCATACACTTGGATTACCCTTCAAAAGCTCGCAAGAGATAACTAATGGATGTCTTTGGGGAGTTTGAAAGCTTACCAAGTGTTGGTTATTCTAGGTAATTGATTACTACCAAAAAGTGCTATTTTGTAGACCTAATTATAATGGTTTTAAGCACCTTTGTGTAGTAATCATATTCATTTAACCCAATTAATTCATTAAGGTCCTTAGTAATTGGTTTTAACCATTTTGTGGCAAGTTTACATGTTTATATCAGCTTATGAATCAATTCAAGCATGCCAAATGATGGAGGAGCTACTTGGACAAGTTAAAGCAAGCTTTTAGCTACACCAAAGCAAGCCAACAAAAGGAGAAAAGCAAAGAGAAGCAAAGAGGAAAATAGAGGACAGCAGCTGCAGTCTTATTTGGCACTTTTGGAGCACTTCCCAAAGTACATTTTCTACATGCTATATACCATTTTAAAGCTCAGGAAGTCAAAAATCCAACGCTTCAAACCGTGTACGATTTGGAGCTGAAATGAGGAAGATATGGCCTTCGGAAGACAACTGCTCCAGGCTTGTGCGAAAATTTCGCACAACACCTTCCAAATTTGCACAGCCCATGCGTGGTGCGAATTTTCCTCTGTTTTTGCCGACTCCACACGAGATCTTTTCTTTTGGATATTTTTGTATAAATTTCCATTCTTCTCCTTGTAATCCACCAATCATAAGATTTCTTAGCTAGGAAGGTTGGAAAAACTTCTCTATTTATATCTCCTTGCATCCGTTGTAACAATTATTGATATATTGATATATAGATATAGAACATGCGTGTTACGTTTTACACTGAGTGATATACAGAGCTCTCTCATTTCTCTTTTCTCTTTACTATTTTATTTTCTTGGAAGCCAAACAGCCTCTGAGGGCTTTTCCCCAGAGGATGATTGGCTAAAACTTTTAGTTTCTCAAAGTATGGATGTTATGTGATGACTTGGATGCAATCCCATGGAAATTTCTCGCACCCGAAAGTAAGGTAGTCGTTTTTCATTAAAGGTTCATTAATGCAAAGTTTGGTTTTTATTTTCTTTTGGACAACTTCCAACGGCCAATACTTGATAAGCTTTTGGATTTCTATCCATTAGTTATCTCCTACGAGCTATTGGAAGGTGAGGTTTTCAATTCCAAGTTTTGCATTAATCCGTTAGAACCAATTTCAATGGCCATTGAAAGGTGAGTTTATCACCTGGAATGAATTTGAGTTGCCAATATTTGGTAAGCTTTTGGCTTTAGACCATTAGTTATCTCTTACGAGCCATTCAAAGGAAGTCTAAGGTGAATAACCATTGATGAAATTCACTACCATCTGTTTTGCCATTTTAAAGGATTAAAACTTGATTTGCTAAATCCATACCGGTTCGGGAAGCAAGCATCACCATAGTTGCAACCCCAACGCGAGGAGCCTATCCTGAGATTTCCAATTTGCATAAGAGTCAGAGCATAGCTATCCTATCTTTGAGAAACTTGTTTTTACACCCTTTCATTTTAGTCTTTAATGTTAGCTTAAATTAGTTTAAATTTTTCTAAAACATTTACATTTTCTTTTAAAGCTAACATCCATAAGAAAATCACCTATTTTCCTAATTTGAATATCACTTGTGTTTGCGAAAACCCTTCCCAGTGAACGATCCTAGAACCACTATGCTATAGTAGCTTGGCTACTTTAGTAATAGTATTCAAGGTATAAATTTTGTTGATACGCCTTTAAAGCTAAGCTACCATGAGTCGAATCAGTAATCCTACCTTTAAACCATCTCCTAGAGGCTCGCAAGAGATAACTAATGGATCTCTATGGATTGAGTCTGAGAAGCTTACCAAGTGTTGGCCCAGCTGATTAAAAGGGATTTTAAGTTAACTAAAAATATAAAAACCATTAACGGGTCACAACCTTCTCTTCATTAAAAGCTGAAACAAGGAAAACTCCCACTTTTGTATCCAAATCCCTTACCTAGCTTCCTTTAGTCCAAGAAACAAAAAGCCTAGCCAGTCATCCTCTGTGAAAACATCCTCAAAGGTTGTTTGGCTAGAAATAAAATAAAATCAAAGTGAGTGGGTGATTCCGTGCCCAGTTGGTGTACCTTGATTTTTGGTCCTCGGCCAGGAGTAATCAACAAAATTTATAACCTATATCACCATGTACTAGGATAGCCTTAGCTAGCATAGCATAGGGGCTCTAGGGTTGTTCACTGGGAAGAGTTTTCAACTTACTATTAATATTAATTCAAAGTTGAATTGATGTTTTTTCATTTCAAGGTTAGCTTTAAAAGAAAACATAATCTTTGGTTGAAAAATGATTGGTTTTAAGCTAACAAAAAATAATAGTAACTGAAATTACTAATAAAGAAAAGTGTTTCTCGGAGTTTTAGGATCACTGGGGTCAGGCTCCTAATAAAAAAATAGAGTTCTGGTCACTTGAATCTTTTCCTCGCATTGAAGAATTAACATATAGTTATTTCTCTAACCGATGTGCTATAGATGCTTCCCTTTTATGGATTCAAACACTAAATCCCTCTCACTGATTCATCTTGCTATGGCTTGTGCCTTTGACCTAGCATTTACCATTCAAGGTGATCCTTAACCTTGGATTTCCCTTCTCAACCTCACAAAAGATAACTAATTGATGTCTCCTTAGAGTCCAAAAGCTTACCAAGTGTTGGCTATTCTAGAAAATCCTACCTTCAGACCACCCCCCAAAGGCTCGCAAGAGATAAACTAGTGCATCTCAATGGATGAAGATAACTTGCCTTACCAAGTGTTGGCCCAGGTGATTTAAAGGAGTTTTAAGTTAACTAAAAACCTAAAAACCATTAACGGGTCACACTTTCTCTTCATTAAAAGCTGAAACAACAAAACTTCCAATTTTTACATTTGGCACCTTACCCAACTTCCTTAACTCCAAGAGACAAAAATCCTAGCCACTCATTCTCTAAGGAAACATCCTCAAAGCTTGTTTGGCTAGTAAGAAAAATACAATCAAAGTGAGTAGGTAAGGTAGAGCAAGGCTCTGTATATTACTTCCTTCAAAACTATACAAAAAGTGGTCTCTCAGAACAAGCTCCCGAGATATCTCTATAAAGAAAATTACAAACTATATATATGAGATTATTCACCCTTTGTTCTTACTTATTAACTAAGGAATCCTATGATTGGTGGATTACAAGGAGAGAATGGGGATTTAAACAACAAATATCTGAAGAAAAAATCTAAAAGAAAGAGTCTGTCGCAAATATTTGGAAGCACTCAGGTGGATTTCGCAAGCATGCAAGATGGGCTGTGAAATTTCACAAGCTGAAAGTCTCCATTTCGCAGCCAAAGGCTGATTTCGCAACTAGCACCTTGTGATTTTGCAGCTGTGTAATTGGTCTTTAGCTTGGTGCAATTGACTTCCAGTGGCTATAACTTCTTCATTTCAGCTCCGATTCATGTATCGTTTAAAGCGTTCGATTTTTGACTTGTGGAGCTTCAAAACGACATATAGTATGCATGAAATGGACTTCAGGAAGTACTCAAAATGTGTCCAAGAGTTGCTATCCTCTTGAATTCTTCATGTTAGATTTCTCTCTTTGCTTTCCTTTCTTGCATTCATGATTTGCTTGTGGAAAAGGACTATAAAGCTTCAAAGCTTGGGTTCTTCATGTAAATGAGCTTCCAATTGCTTTGCCATGGATTCTATAAAACTCTCCTCAATCTTGGATTGCTTTGGTGATAAAAAAGCTATCAAAAACACCAAAACTTAACACAATTTGATTAGAAATGATTGCAAAGGTAATAACTACTACTCAAAAGTGTTTAAAAGAGTTAATTACAAGCTACAAAATAACACTTTTTTAGTAGTAATCACTCCCCCCAACCGAGTTCTTTTAAGTGGTTATTACAAAATCATGTTGATCACTTCAAAAAATTTTAAGTGGCATGATGATCAAACTCTCACATGGAACATTAAAGATATAAAACTCAAATTTCAACAAGAGTTATCAAATACCTTGCCTACTCACAATTCATAAAGAGAAGGCATTATGCAAATTGAAGCTTTAAAATAGTTTCCACTTCCAAAGGGCCAAACCTTACTCTTCCAAAAAAATCTAAGTGTTACTTGATAGTTTCTAAATATAGTATGCTGAACTAATCTCTCCCCCCAACCTAGTTCTTTTTCAACACTTAGAAAACTGACAAAATTTAATAGGCTAAGAACACACCCTTTTGTTCCACATTTTTTTCATTGTAGGAGTACAAGGCTTAAAGGTATTCTTTTCTAAATTGTCCATGTAATGGGGGTCCATTGATGACTCCCAACCAATTAAGGTTTAGGGCATCAAGCTTTAAAGATCTTTCAACCACTAACTCCTCAGATTTTACCCCGGACTTTTGAAAATGAATTTTAATACCCAAACACCTACAGTATGTTAAACTCCACCTATTCACCCTTGTAACGAGCATTGAGGTCGGTGACTCCCAACCAATGAAGGCTTAGGGCACCAGGTTTTAAAGATTTTCACCATATACCCCTCAGACCTTGCTCGGGTTTCAAGGCAAGTATAACATTTTTTTTCTTTCTTTCTTTTTTTCAAAGGCTCATTGGCCTTTTATAAGGTGTCCCAACACTATTAAATGAGGTCAAAGGTACCAAGTCTAAAATTTTCCTAAGTCAAAAGGGAAATAGTTTTTCATCTTATAATCGAAACCTAGTGTGCACAGTGTGTGAATAACTTAAAGTGGAAGAACTAAGGTTGAATTCAATAGAAGTTTCAACAATTCATCAACTTTAGTAAGCATAATACAAAATATAAGTCAAGTAAAAAGACAAAAATTCAATTTCTCCCTTTTCATTTTTGAGAATTTTTCCTTAATAACCATGGAGAGTAGAATAAAAGCTAGAAATTTTTTTAAAATTAAGCATTAACAACTAAATTACCAAAATAACCAAAATAACTTAGCATTTAAAATAAAAACTTCCTTTCTCAACTCTCTTCCCCTCAACCAAGCTAAACATTGTCCTCAATGTGGCAAGAGCGATTGAAATTACAAGGAGGAAGTGGTACCTCCTGAGTGACATGAAGTTTGAGTAGAATAGAAGAAACCACATGTTTCAATAACAACAAAAGATATGAGTACAGGAATTAAAATAAAATTATGCCAAGAATACTAAAAAAAAGATAGATATGTATTACTTTAAGAAAGTACACTATGGAGCAAAACAAGTAATACATCCAATCCCAATATATAAAACATAAAAAACATAGGATTATGAGGTCTACTATAGTAAAGAAATACAGAAAAGAAACTAGGTAAATGATCAGATGGTGGTGGGAGGATCATGTGGAGATGATGGCTCAGCTATAGAGGTCGGAATACTCGGAATGGATGCCTCTATTTCTCCTATAGTCATCTCCTTACGGGGCATAGTCTGCTCTGCTAGAGGAGGGCCTTGTGATGGATCTGTAGGCTCTGATAGGATAGGAATATCGTGCTCAGGGGGCTATAGAATACCCAAATGCTGCTATATCTGCCTAAGGATGGCAGTATGCTGGGTCTAGGTGGTGATAAGATGATACTGATGGGCACATATGGTTGTCATCTGTTGGGTCAGGATGTTCTGAGTAGTAGTCAATGTCTGCAAAGTATGACATAGGCCTCTGAACTCTGAAATGGATATGGAAATCCTAGACTCAGATGGAGGAGGAGGCTCGAATGTAGCTAGTACAACAGGCGGAGTTCCTGGTGTGGTAGGAGGAGCAGAAGGTGCAACCTCAAGCATAGGTCCTATAGAGGGCACTGCAGGGGCAGGTGCTCTTGGGTTCGCAGGTATCTCAATCGGTCGCTGATTACTACTCAAAAAGTGCTATTTCATAGCTTGTAATTAACTCTTTTAAACACTTTTGAGTAGTAGTTATTGCCTTTTAACCCAATTAACATATTAAGGACCTTTGCAAGCACTTCTAATCAATTTGTGTTATGTTTTGGTGTTTTGATAGCTTTTTGATCACCAAAACAATATGAGATTGAGGAGAGTTATTTGGAATCCATGGAAAAGCAATGGAAAGCTCAGAAACATGAAGAACCAAAGCTTTAAAGTCCTTTGCCATAAGCAAATCCGGAATGCAAGGAGGGGAAGCAAAGAAAAATCTGCCATGAAGTAATTTTTTATGATAGTCATGTCAGCCACTTTTTGAGCTCTTCCTGAAGTCCAAATTATGCATTCTATATGTCATTTCAAATCTTAGGAAGTCAGCAATCCAATGCTTCAAACGGTGTGCAATTTGGAGCTGAAATGAAGGAATTACAGTCGTTGGAAGCCGAACACCGCAAGTTGAAAGCCAACTTCGCAGTGCTGCGAAATCAGCCTTTTGCTGCGAAGTGATTTCGTAGCCCTTTTTATGCGTCTGCGAAATCTCGCAGACCTCGTTTTCACCTGTGAAATGGTCCTTAGTGCTTCCCAATATTTGCGACTGACACTTTTGGATATTTTTCTTCAGATTTTTGTTGTCTAAATCCCAAAACTCTCCTTGTAAGCCACCAAGTATAGGATTCCTTAGCTATTAAGCTAGGAAAAAGGGTAAATATCAATGTAATAATTATTATTATAATTTTCATATAATTAGCTCTCGGGAGCCTATTCTCGAAGAGGAACCTTTTGTAAAAGTTAGAAAGGAAATAAAATACAGAGCCTTTGCTCTGCCTTACCTTCTCACTTTGATTGTATTTTTCATTTACTAGTTATGCACTCTCTGAGGAAGTTCCCCCAGAGAATGAGTAACTAAACCTTTAGTTCCTTGGAGCTAAGGTTGTCGGGAAAGGTTCCAAGTGCATGAATTAGTAGCTTTGTGGTTTCAGCCATGAATGAAGAGAAAGTGTGATCCTTTAGTGATTTCTATGTTTTTAGTTAACTTAAAACACCTTGGAGTCACCTGGGCCAACACTTGGTAAGACAAGTGATCTCCGTCCATGGAGATGCACTAGTTTACCCCTTGCGAGCCTCTGGGAGGTGACTTTAAGGTAGGATTTTCTAGAATTTCCAACACTTGGTAAGCTTTTGGACTCCAAGGAGACATCCATTAGTTATCTCTTGTGAGCTTGAGAAGGAAAGTCCAAGGTTAAAGAACACCTTGAATGGTAAATGCTAAGTGAGAGGCACGAACCATTGCAAGTTGCATTAGTGAGAGGGAATTAGAGCTGAAATCCAATTAAGGGATGCATTTGTACAATACGGATTAGAGAATTGACTATATGTTAATTCTCTAATGCGAGGAAATGAACCATCTGACCAAAGCTATGTTTTTGCATGAGGAACCTCCCCTGTGAACCTAAATCTCCAAGGAATGTTTTTCTTCATAAGTAATTTTCATTACTTGTTGTGCCGTTAGTTTAAATCTAAACCTTTTTCAACCAAAGTTTGTGTTTTATTTCTTAAGCTAACTTTGAAATAAAACAGCACCAATTCACTTTGAATTGGTATCATTTGTAATTTGAAAACCCTTCCCAATGAACGATCCTATAGCCACTATGCTATAGTAGCTTTTTCTTTGCTACCCTAGTATATGGTGTAATAGGTTATAAATTTTGTTGATTACTCCCTCAATCAAGGAGCACCAGCTGGACACGAATCAGCAGAGACACCAATTAGGCATGAATCAAATGGCATCGTTGCCGGGGAAGGTGTCAAGTTTATAGTGATACTATTTTAGAGTACTTGTGATTTTCATCACAAGTTTGGTAACGTTTCTTTCGCTTTATTAATTCTTAATTTTTTTTTACTTATTCATAATCTAAATTTATCTTTTAAAATTCAGCTTAGTTTTATTTTGTTTTTGTAGGCCTGTTTTCTTTTGTTGTCCTTTATTTTCATTCTAGTTACAAATAGATACTAGTTGTGTATGCCAAATTGGATACGAGGCAATGGAGGAAGGCTTGTTAAATGTGATACACCTCATAACAAGGAATTGGAATTGAGCTTGAATATCATGGAAGCTACACCTGAATATCAGCATAGTCACCAAGGTCGTCAAGACAATCTCAATGAATTTAGATCAATGAGGGACAGCATGCATCCACCTCGTATGAGTGCACCATCATGTATAGTGCCCCCTACAGAACAGTTAGTGATTAGACCGTATATTGTTCCACTTCTACCAACTTTCCATGGGATGGAAAGTGAGAATCCCTACGCACATATCAAGGAATTTGAAGATGTTTGTAATACATTCCAAGAGGGAGGAGCTTCAATTAACTTGATGAGGCTTAAGTTATTTCCTTTTACTTTAAAGGATAAGGCGAAAATTTGGCTTAATTCTTTAATGCCAAGGAGTATCCGCACTTGGACTGACTTACAAGTTGAATTCCTCAATAAATTTTTTCCCACTCATAGAACAAATGGTTTGAAAAGCCAAATTTCAAACTTCTCAGCTAAAGAGAATGAGAAATTCGATGAGTGTTGGGAAAGATATATGGAAGCCATAAATGCTTGCCCTCACCATGGTTTTGATACTTGGCTATTGGTGAGCTATTTTTATGATGGGATGTCTTCCTCAATGAAGCAACTCCTCGAGACAATGTGTGGAGGAGATTTCATGAGCAAAAATCCGGAGGAAGCTATGGATTTCTTGAGTTATGTAGCTGAAGTTTCAAGGGGATGGAATGAACCAATAAAAGGAGAAGTGGGAAAGATGAAGTCTCAACTGAGTGCTTTCAATGCTAAGGCTGGGATGTATACCTTGAAAGAAGATGATGATATGAAAGCAAAGTTTGCAGCGATGACAAGAAGATTGGAGGAGTTGGAACTGAAAAAGATGCATGAAGTGCAAGCTGTTGCTGAAGCACCAGTGCAAGTGAAGCTTTGTCCTAATTGTCAATCATATGAACACTTGGTGGAGGAATGCCCTACAATCTCAGCTGAAAGGGAAATGTTTGGAGATCAAGCAAATGTTGTTAGACAATTCAAGCCCAATAACAATGCACCCTATGGAAATACTTACAACTCAAGTTGGAGGAATCATCCAAATTTTTCATGGAAGGCCAGAGTACCTTAGTACCAACAGCCGGATCAACCATCTCAACAATCTTCAAGTCTTGAACAAGCAATAGTGAATCTCAGCAAGGTAGTGGGAGATTTTGTTGGAGACCAAAAAGCCATCAATGCTCAACTTAATCAAAGAATTAACAGAGTAGAGAGTACTCTGAACAAAAGGATGGATGGAATGCAAAATGATATATCCCAAAAGATAGATAATCTCCAATACTCAATCTCAAGGCTCACAAATTTGAACACAGTGCAAGAAAAGGGAAGATTTCCTTCTCAACCCCACCAAAACCCCAAGGGTGTCCATGAAGTGGAAAGCCATGAGGGGGAATCATCATAGATGAAAGATGTCAAAGCCTTGATCACTCTAAGGAGTGGTAAAAAAATTGAGAAGCCAACACCCAAGCCACATGTTGAGGAAGAAGAAGAGACAAAGAAAGGGGAGGAAATGGAAGACAAAAAGAAAGAGATCAGTGAAAAGAAGGAAGACTATGATTCAACAATGAATGCAAATCCAGATAAAGAACTTCTGAAGGAAGAAATGCTGAATAAATCAACTTCTCCACCTTTTCCTTAAGCATTGCACGGGAAAAAGGGGATTAGAAATGCATCTGAAATTCTTGAAGTATTGAGACAAGTGAAAGTCAATATCCCACTGCTGGATATGATTAAACAAGTTCCAACATATGCAAAATTCCTAAAGGACTTATGTACTATCAAAAGAGGGTCGACTGTAAATAAGAAAGCCTTAATGTAAGTCTCCTTTAAAGTACAAAGATCTGGGAAGTCCTACCATTTCAGTCATGATTGGAGGAAAGGTAGTGGAGAAAGCTTTGTTAAACTTGGGAGCAAGTGTGAATTTGCTTCCATACTTTGTCTACAAGCAATTGGGACTTGGTGAGTTAAAGCCAACAGCAATCACTCTATCTCTAGCAAATAGATCAGTAAAAATTCCAAGGGGGGTAATTGAGGATGTCTTGGTTCAAGTTGATAATTTCTACTATCTAGTAGATTTTATTGTTCTTGATACGGATCCTACTGTAAAGGAAGCTAATTTAGTTCCTATCATCCTTGGAAGGCCATTCCTTGCTACCTCAAATGCAATCATCAACTGTAGGAATGGGCTCATGCAACTCACTTTTGGCAACATGACACTTGATCTCAACATTTTCTATATGTCTAAAAAGCAAACCACTCTAGAAGAAGAAGAGGGTTCAGAAGAGGTGTGCATTATTGACACTCTAGTAGAGAAGCACTGTAATCAGAATATGCAAGACAAGCTAAATGAAAGTCTTACGGATTTTGAGGAAGGTTTGTCTGAACCCCCTAATGTGCTTGCTACTCTACAAAGTTGGAGGAGGATAGAAGAGATTCTACCTTTGTTCAATAAAGAAGAAGGAGCAACTACTGAGAAAGATACCCCAAAACTCAATTTGAAGCCTCTACCCGTGGAGCTGAAATATACATACCTTGAAGAGAATAATCAATGTCCTGTCGTAATATCTTCATCTCTGACCAGTCATCAAGATAAGTGTTTACTGGAAGTTCTCAAGAGATGTAAGAAAGCAATAGGATGGCAAATATCTTACTTGAAAGGCATTAGTCCTTTAGTTTGCACCCATCATATATATATGGAGGAAGGTAAGACAATTCGTCAACTTCAAAGAAGATTGAATCCTCATTTATAAGAGGTGGTGCGAGCTAAGGTGCTGAAGCTACTTCAAGCAGGTATTATTTACCCTATATCTAACAACCCTTGGGTGAGTCCTACTCAAGTGGTACCAAAGAAGTCAGGGATTACTGTGGTTCAGAATGAAAAAGAAGAAGAAATTACTACATGCCTCACTTCAGGTTGGAGGGTGTGTATTGATTATAGAAAGTTGAATGTTGTAACCAAGAAAGATCATTTTCCATTGCCATTTATCGATCAAGTGTTGGAGAGAGTCTCTGGCCATCTGTTCTATTGTTTCTTGGACGAGTATTCAGGGTATTTTCAAATTGAAATTGATGTGGAAGATCAGGAAAATACCACTTTTACATGTCCATTTGGAACATATGCTTACAGAAGAATGCCTTTTGGTTTATGCAATGCACCTGCAACATTCCAAAGATGTATGTTAAGTATTTTCAGTGATATGGTGGAGCGAATTATGGAGGTTTTCATGGATGACATCACCGTATATGGAGGTACATTTGAGGAATGCTTAGTCAATTTGGAAGCGGTTCTTCACAGATGCATTGAAAAAGACTTGTTACTCAACTGGGAGAAATGCCATTTTATGGTACGTCAAGGAATTGTCCTTGGCCATATCGTCTCCGAAAAAGGCATTGAAGTTGATCAAGCAAAGGTGGAGCTTATTGTCAAATTGCCATCCCCAACAACTGTAAAAAGAGTAAGGCAGTTTCTTGGCCATGCAGGGTTCTATAGGAGGTTTATAAAAAAAATTTCAAGTCTTTCAAAACCTCTTTGTGAGCTATTAGCTAAGGATGCTAAGTTTATATGGGATGAAAGATGTCAAAATAGCTTTGATCAACTAAAGAAATTTTTAACAACAACTCCAATAGTGAGGGCCCCTAACTGGCAACTACCCTTTGAACTGATGTGTGATGCTAGTGACTTTGCTATAGGAGCTGTGCTTGGCCAAAGAGAAGATGTAAAGCCCTATGTGATCTACTATGCAAGCAAAACATTGAACGAAGTTCAAAGGAACTACACAACTACAGAGAAAGACTTGTTAGCCGTGGTATTTGCCTTGGACAAATTTCGTGCTTATTTGGTAGTGTCTTTCATCATTGTTTTCACTGACCATTCAGCCTTGAAGTATTTATTGACAAAGCAAGATGCAAAAGCAAGGTTGATTAGATGGATTCTTTTGTTACAATAATTCGATCTCCAAATCAGAGATAAGAAAGGAGTGAAGAATGTGGTAGCTGACCACCTTTCAAGGTTAGCTATATCACATAATTCCCATGCCTTGCCTATTAATGATGACTTTCCTGAGGAATCACTTATGTTCCTAGTAAAAACTCCTTGGTATGCTCATATTGCTAATTATCTAGTTACTGGTGAAATTCCAAGAAAGTGGAATGCACAAGACAGGAAGCACTTCTTTGCAAAACTTCATGCTTATTATTGGGAAGATCCCTTCCTTTTTAAGTATTGTGCAGATCAGATCATAAGGAAGTGTGTCCCTAAAGAAGAGCAGCAAGGGATTCTAAACCATTGTCATGAAAATGCATGTGGATGCCACTTTGCCTCTTAGAAAATAGCCATGAAGGTGTTGCAATCAGGGTTTACTTGGCCATCTCTTTTCAAAGATGCCCACATCATGTGTAGAAGTTGTGATAGATGCCAAAGGCTTGGAAGGCTAACAAAAAGAAATCAAATGCCTATGAACCCCATTCTAATAGTTGAGCTATTCGATGTATGGGGCATTGACTTCATGGGACCTTTCCCAACGTCTTTTGGTAATTCTTATATCTTGGTGGGGGTGGATTATGTTTCTAAATGGGTTGAGGCAATCCCCTGTAAACAAAATGATCATAGAGTGGTTCTCAAGTTTCTTAAAGAGAACATTTTTTCAAGATTTGGGGTGCCCAAAGCCATAATCAGTGATGGAGGTACTCATTTTTGCAACAAACCTTTTGAAACTTTATTAGCCAAGTATGGAGTGAAGCATAAGGTAGCTACACCTTATCATCCTCAAACTTCCGGGCAAGTTGAGCTAGCAAACAGGGAAATAAAGAACATATTGATGAAAGTGGTGAATTCAAGCAGAAAAGATTGGTCTGTTAAGCTTCATGATTCATTGTGGGCATATAGAACAACTTATAAAACTATTCTTGGCATGTCTCCCTATCGTCTTGTCTATGGAAAAGCGTGTCATCTCCCTGTGGAAGTTGAATACAAAGCTTGGTGGGCAATCAAGAAGTTGAATATGGACTTGATCAGAGCCGGAGCAAAGAGGTGCTTAGACCTTAATGAGATGGAGGAATTAAGAAATGATGCTTACATCAATTCCAAAGTTGCAAAACAGAGGATGAAGAAGTGGCATGATCAACTAATCTCCAACAAAGAATTTAGGAAAGGACAAAGAGTTCTACTCTATGACACAAGACTCCATATCTTTCCTGGAAAGCTCAAGTCAAGGTGGATAGGTCCTTTCATTATTCACCAAGTACATATCAATGGAGTGGTGGAATTATTGAATTCCAATGGCAAGGACACCTTTAGAGTCAATGGATATCGTCTCAAGCCATTCATGGAGCCATTCAAACCTGAAAATGAGGAAATTAACCTCCTTGAGCCACAAAAAGCCTAAGCAAATAAGGGTTGATGGACTTGGTTTCACCAAAGTCCAAAATTTTTGTAAATTTTGTAAATTTCAAAGTTTTATCCATGCTTTTGATTTTAATTTTTGATCTTAAATTGTGTATTTATATGTAATTTAGTCTTTTTGAATGATTTCAGGTAGAAGAAAATGCACAAAAATTGAAAGGAAGTCTTTTGGAACAAAAACGGAGAAAAAACAAAGCAAAAACAGGGCAAAAACAGGGGTCTGTAAGATTTCGCAACCTCTGCGAAATTAGCACTTCGTTGTGAAACCGTTTTGAAACTTAAAAGAAGCCGCTGCGGAATCAACGTGTCCCTACGAAAGTGGTCATCCTTTGCAAAACCAATTTCGCAACTCAACTGACTCCTCTGCGAAAATTTTCACAGCTGCGAAACCCATTTTAGCACACGAGTGCCACTTCGCAGCATAGGAGCCCCCATTTCGCAGCTACGAAACGACTGCGAAGCTCCAAATCGTGAAAATTCCCAATTTCGTAGCTAAAGCTCCATTCCATAGGGTATTTCGCAGCTGGGAAACCGATTTTGGCACACGAGTGCCACTTCACAGCACAGGAACCCCCATTTCATAGCTACGAAATGGGCTGCGAAAATAGCCTTCTTCTGCGAAACCCCCCTTTTGCTAAGAAATCGGTCTTCTTCTGCGAAACTCAAAATGACCTTTAATATTTCGTTATTTTTTATAAATACCGGTCATTTGAGTTGTGAAAGGGTTTCAGAAAGAGAAAACGCCATAGCAATCGTCTATTCATTTCCTTGCCCGAGCCCGACGACGCGCGAACCTCCGGTCATCTCTTCCGGTCATCACTTCCGGCCAAATTTCGTCAATCCGATATGGCATGAACTAGAGGAGCCAAATCTTTCTCTCCTTCCAGCCGCAAACGAGTCCTGCGAGAGGCGCCTGTTCAAGGCCCCACCTCTAAACCTCCGCGGCCAAAAGTTGCTTCACCTTCAGCGAAGCCCGCACCACATAATCCTCTGGCGAGGCGTTATCTCACTAGGTCAGGGGGCCGTCCCCTGCAAAAGAGAGCCAGGGTCGAAAGCTCAGAGCCCATAGACTTAACAGAGCAGTCCCCGGTTCTCTCACCAGAGCCCTCTCCGGCACCATCTTCGGCGCCGTCGTCAAAGCCTCCGGCGGAGCTTCAGGAGCTCCAGCCGCCACTTTCAGAATCCCAAATTCCATTTGGGATAGCTCATGAAGTGCTAATCAGGCGTCCGATGCTGACTCAATCGCCAATTGAAGGGAATTTGGACTGTCGAGCTCAACCATTTCACTCTGAGCTGTGCTTTGACACAGCCACCTTCAAATTACGGCCGGATCTTACAGATTCATTCCATCTACTACGCAGATATTGCATGGAGCATCTACTGACCCCAAGAGATTTCTTCTATCCTAGAGTAGCCATGGATTTTTATCAGTCCATGACTACTAAGCAGGTCAGAGATCCTACTCTAATCCATTTTACTGTTGACGGACGGCATGGCATTTTAGGAGCTCGCCATATAGTAGAGGCCCTGCATATACCATACGAGCCAAGCCATTTTGAGGATTATCGAGTATGGACTAGTCCCTCTCAGCTGGAAATGGTTCATATCTTGTCCAGAAGAGCTTCCACAAATCCACATCTATTGAGGGGGGAACTTCCTCCGAGAATGTTTCTCATTTATGCACTATTGCGTCACAACATATATCCACTACAACACTGGACTTAGAGGAGAAGAGTTCTTTTAGAGGCCCTGTTCAGGATTTTAGAGGGATATTTCTTTGGCCCTCACCACCTAATTATGGTTGCCCTTCTCTACTTTGAAGAGAAGGTGCATAAGAAGAAGCTACAGCGAGCTAATGCCATTCCACTTCTTTTTGCACGACTGTTGTGTCAGATTCTGGAGCATCTGGGCTATCCATCAGATCCTCAGATGGAGTGCAAGCGTATATGCCGAGAGGTTTTTACTCTCGACAAGTGGACCAATATGACAGCGTATAGATTTGTGTAGCCAGAGCTCCCATAGCCAGTTGAGATACCAGCTGCCAGGAGAGCATCTCCAGATCATATACCTAAGGGTATACCCATTGCTTCTCCTACCATATCCAAAGCCCCTCCAGTTACTCTAGCCTCATTAGAGCCCTCTACTTTAGCTGAGCCAAGGATGGTCATTCCCATTTTAGAGTATAGAGATTCATGCCGCATACTGCAGACCCTTACCGTGTCTCAGAGTAGCCTTGCTCAAGAGATGGCAGCTATTCGAGCTCGCCAGGAGTAGATGTTGACCACCCAGGTTCAGCATACTACCATCTTGAGGTAGCTCCAGCATCATCTCGGTCTTCCATCAGCTGCTGAGCATCTCACCCCCACCACTGAAGTGCCACACTCACAGGCCACAGAGCCTTAGGCCCCTCCTGAATCAGCTACTGAAGAGGCAGAGCCATCTGCCTAAGCCATCAGCTCCAGCATCATACACCCATCTAATCATTTATATATCTACTATATATTTCTTTTATGTATTTCATTTTTGTTAGTCTTTTATGAAATCCCATCATTTTGATATCATATATAGGGATTACTTGTATTGTTTTCTTTCCGATTGTACTCACATGAATTAAAGTAATACAAGTCTAGCATTTTTTGTTAACTCTTAGCATTAATTTATTCTTATTTCCTTTGCTCACATCTTTTATTCTTTTTGAAACATGTGGTTTCTCCAATCAGTATTCGAAATTGATATCACTCAGGAGGTACCACTTCCTCCCTATAATTTCAATTACCCATATCACATTGAGGACAATGCTCAGCTCGGTTGGGGGGGAGAAATGAGGAAGGAAGTATGCTAAGTTATTTTGGTAATTCAATTATGTTAGTAAATTAGTTGTAGTCTTTTACTTTTTACTCTAATCTCCATGGATCATGAGGAAAAATTTTCAAATTCAAACAGGAGAAACTGAACTTTTGCTTCTCACTTGACTTAGAGTTTGGATTATGCTTACTAAAGTGGTTCAATTGTTGAAGCTTCTATTGCAATCAAGTTTAGTTCTTCCACTTTAAGCTATCCACACACTGTGCACAATAGATTCTGATTATAAGATGAAAAACTATTTCCCTCTTGACTTAGGAAAATTTTGGGACTTGGTACCTTTGACCTCATTTGATAATATTGAGACACCTTATGAAAGGCCAATGAGCCTTTGAAAAAAAAAAAAAAAAGAGAAAGAAAGCAAAATGTTTGCTTGCCTTGAAACCCGAGCAAGGTCTGAGGGGTATATGGTGAAAATCTTTAAAACCTGGTGCCCTAAGCCTTAATTGGTTGGGAGTCACCGACCTCAATGCTCGTTACAAGGGTGAATAGGTGGAGTTTAACATACTATAGGTGCTTGGGTATTAAAATTCATTCTCAAAAGTCCGGGGTAAAATGCGAGGAGTTAGCGGTTGAAAGATCCTTAAAGCTTGATGCCCTAAACCTTAATTGGTTGGGAGTCATCGATGGACCCTCGTTACATGGACAATTCAGAAAAGAATACCCCTTAAGCCTTGTACCTTCTAAAAAAAAAATTGTGTGTTCTCTGCCTATTGAATTTGGTCAGTTTGCTAAGTGTTTAAAAGAGATAGGTTGGGGGGAGATTAGTTTAGCATGCTATATTCGGAAACTATCATCTTACACTTAGATTTTTGTGGAAGAATAAAGTTTGGTTCTTTAGAAGTGAAAATGATTTTAAAACTTCAATTTGTATAATGCATTCCCTTGATCAATAGTGTTTAGCAAAGTTTTTGATAACTCTTGTTGAAGCTTGAGTTTTATTTCTTTACTGTTCCATGTGAGAGTTAGAACATCATGCCACTTGAGAATTGTTTTTTGATCAGCATGATGTTGTAAATTATAGTAATGTTTATTTTTATTTTTCTCTCCTTCATTGCTAAGGGACTAGCAATATGTCGGTTGGGGGAAGTGATTACTACTCAAAAAGTGCTATTTCATAACTTTTAATCAACTATTTTAAACACTTTTGAGTAGTAGTTATTGCCTTTTAACCCAATTAACATATTAAGGACCTTTGCAAGCACTTCTAATCAATTTGTGTTAAGTTTTGGTGTTTTGATAGCTTTTTGATCACCAAAGCAATATGAGATTGAGAAGAGTTATTTTGAATCCATGGAAAAGCAATGGAAAGCTCAGAAACTTGAAGAACCAAAGCTTTGAAGTCCTTTTGCATAAGCAAATCCGGAATGCAAGGACGGGAAGCAAAGAAAAATCTGCCATGAAGCAATTTTTTATGACAGTCATGTCAGCCACTTTTGGAGCACTTCCTGAAGTCCAATTTATGCATGCTATATGTCATTTCAAATCTTAGGAAGTCCACAATCCAATGCTTCAAACGGTGAGCAATTCGAAGCTGAAATGAAGGAGTTACAGCCGTTGGAAGCTGAACACCGCAAGCTGAAAGCCAACTTCGCAACACTGCGAAATCAGCCTTTTGCTGCGAAGTGATTTCGCAGCCCTTTTTGTGTGTCTGCGAAATCTCGCAGACCTCGTTTTCACCTGCAAAATGGTCCTTAGTGTTTCCCGATATTTGCAACCGACACTTTTGGATATTTTTCTTCAGATTTCTGTTGTCTAAATCCCAAAACTCTCCTTGTAAGCCACCAATTATAGGATTCCTTAGCTATTAAGCTAGGAAAAAGGGTAAATATCAATGTAATAATTATTATTGTAATTTTCATATAATTAGCTCTCAGGAGCCTGTTCTCGAAGAGGAACCTTTTGTAAAAGTTTGAAAGGAAGTAAAATACAGAGCCTTTGCTCTACCTTACCTTCTCACTTTGATTGTATTTTTCATTTACTAGTTATGCACTCTCTGAGGAAGTTCCCCTAGAGAATGAGTAACTAAACCTTTAGTTCCTTGGAGCTAAGGTTGTCGGGAAAGGTTCCAAGTGCATGAATTAGTAGCTTTGTGGTTTCAGCCATGAATGAAGAGAAAGTGTGATCCTTTAGTGATTTCTATGTTTTTAGTTAACTTAAAACACCTTGGAGTCACCTGGGCCAACACTTGGTAAGGCAAGTGATCTCCGTCCATGGAGATGCACTAGTTTACCCCTTGCGAGCCTCTGGGAGGTGACTTTAAGGTAGGATTTTCTAGAATTTCCAATACTTGGTAAGCTTTTGGACTCCAAGGAGACATCCATTAGTTATCTCTTGTGAGCTTGAGAAGGAAAGTCCAAGGTTAAAGATCACCTTGAATGGTAAATGCTAAGTGAGAGGCACGAACCATTGCAAGTTGCATTAGTGAGAGGGAATTAGAGCTGAAATCCAATTAAGGGATGCATTTGTACAACACCGATTAGAGAATTGACTATATGTTAATTCTCTAATGCGAGGAAATGAACAATCGGATCGGAGCTATGTTTTTGCATAAGGAACCTCCCCTGTGAACCTAAATCTCCAAGGAATGTTTTTCTTCATAAGTAATTTCCATTACTTGTTGTGTCGTTAGTTTAAATCTAAACCTTTTTCAACCAAAGTTTGTGTTTTATTTCTTAAGCTAACTTTGAAATGAAGCAACACCAATTCACTTTGAATTGGCATCATTTGTAATTTGAAAACCCTTCATAGTGAACGATCCTAGAGCCACTATGCTATAGTAGCTTTTTCTTTGCTACCCTAGTATATGGTGTAATAGGTTATAAATTTTGTTGATTACTCCCTCAATCAAGGAGCACCAGCTGGACACGAATCAGTTGAGACACCAATTAGGCACAAATCAGTCGCGACTCCTTTGGATGCTATGGAATCTTTGGATGCTTAGGTCCAACTAGGGCTCCTAGCTCTACATCATAAGCTATCATACTCATCCATTTATCAAGAGTGAATATCTCTCAGCAAATGCATTTGCACTCAAACTAAGGCTCAGATGGATATCCCAAGTGCTCCAAGATCTGACATAGCAATCTCGGGAATAGAAGTGGAATGGCATCTGCTCTCAGCAGCTTCTTCTTATGGCCCTTCTCTTCAAAGTAAAGAAGAGCAGCCATGATGAGGACCAAAGAAGAATCCCTCTAATATCCTGAACAAGGCCTCTAGCAAAGCTCCTCTTCTCTGCACTATATGCTGAAGTGGATAGATGTTGTGGCGCAGAAGTGCATCTATAAAGAACATGCTGGGTGAGAGCTCCTTCCTCAATAGATATGGGCGTGTGGATGTCCCTCTGGATAGTATATGAACCATATCACTCTAAGAAGGATGAGCCCACACTCTATAATCCTCTGGACGTGCTGGCTCATAGGGAATGCGCGGGGCCTCTGCTATATGTCTGGCTCCCAGGATACCATGGCGTCCATCAATGGTGAAGTTGATGACAGTAGAATCCCATACGCAATGTGTAGTCATAGACTGATAAAAGTCTAATGCTACATGAGGATAAAAGAAATCCCTGGGAGTCATCAGGTGCTCCAAATGGTACCTCTGCAACAGATGGAATGAATCTCTAAGCTCTGGCTGAAGCCTGAAGGTCTCTCTATCAAAGCAAAGCTCGGAGTGGAATGGCCTAGCCCAACAATCCAAGTTACCCTCTATGGGTGGCTGAGTGACCATGGGCCGCCTGATAATCACCTTAGGGGTCATCCTAGAGGGAATCTGAGACTCTGTAGTAGGCGGCTGAGGCTTTGATGAAGGCTCTGATAGCTCAACTAGAGTTGATATCCTTGCTTTCTTCTTAGGAGGACGACTAGTTGACTTCTTGGCATGAGAGGAGCTTGCCCCGGGTGTAGTGGGTGGCCTCCTAGTCTCATATCACCTTAAAGGAGAACTCAGAGGCACACCTTCTACTGAAGGTAGGACGACAAGTGGATGTGAAGGCTTGGTCATGGAGTCTTGCATAGGAACCACTCTCGGTGCTCTATGGCGGCCTGAGGGAGATGGGGTTTTGGCTCCTCGGGTTTTGGCAATGACTGATTCAGAGAAGTTTGAGAGAGGCTGGTCGGAGGTGCGTGTGGGACTTCTCTTCAGACAGAAGTCCTCTGGAAATGGTACTCTGGCTTGGCTCCTTTTTCTCACCAAAGGAAGATTTTCGTAGGGCAAATGATCGGTGCGAAATGGAAAATAGAAATTTAAAGAGTTAGATTGAAATTTAAGTGACGGTTGGAATTTTTCGCAGGAAGAGGTTCATTTCACAGCCAAAGGCCATTTTCACAGCCAATGGCCATTTTCGCAGCTGCGAAATGGGAGTGTGAGGCTGCAAAATGGCACTCGTGTGCCAAGGATGCGTTTCGTAGGGGGTTTTGCGGCTGCGAAATGGGGCTTTGGCTGTGAAATGATGCTTTGGGGGCCTTGGATGGTTTCGCTGTTGTGAAATGGGGGCTTGGGCTACGAAATGGTTTCGCAGAGGATGGCCTTTTTCGCAGCGAAACCTCAATTTCGCAGAGGGGGTCTTGGGCTGCGAAATAATTTCGCAGAGGATGCCTCATTTCGCAGGGGGGCTATTTTGGCTACGAAATTTTCGCAGGCCACTGAAATTCCTTGCTTCTGAGCTCATGTGGTTCCTTGAGACTTTCCTTCACCTCTTTTGCAATTCCTCCTAAATTTGATCATTCACAAAGTCTAAGTTACATCAAAATAACATAAATTAAGACTAAGATTAAAATAAAAACAATTAATAAAGCTCTTAAATTAGCAAAATTAAACAAAAAGTTGGACTTTGGCAAGACCAAGTCCATTTAACCCCTTTCTGATTAGGATTTCTAGGGCTCAAGGAGGTTGACTTCTTCCTTATCTTGATTGAATGGCTCGATGAATGGTTTGAGACGATGACCATTAACTTTAAAGGTGTTTGTGCTATTGGAATTCAATAATTCCACCAATCCATTGAGATGCACTTGGTGAATAATGAAAGGGTCTATCCACCTTGACTTCAGCTTCCCAGAAAAGATATGGAGCCTTGAGTCATAAAGTAAGACTCTTTCTCCTTTCCGGAATTCTTTGTTGGAGATTAACTGATCATGCCACCTCTTCATCCTCTGTTTTAAAACTTTGGAATTGATGTAGGCATCATTTCTTAATTCCTCCATCTCATTAAGGTCTAAGCACCTCTTTGCCCCAGCTCTGATCAAGTCCATTTTTACCTTCTTGATTGCCCACCAAGCCTTATATTCAACTTCCATAGGGAGATGACATGCTTTGCCATAGACTAGGCGATAAGGAGACATGCCAAGAATAGTCTTATAAGTTGTTCTATATGCCCATAGTGAATCATGGAGCTTAATAGACCAATATTTTCTGCTCGTGTTCACCACCTTCATCAATATATTCTTGATTTCCCTGTTTGCTAGCTCAACTTGCCCATAAGTTTAAGGGTGATAAGGTGTAGCTACCTTATGCTTCACCCCATACTTGGCTAATAGGTGATTACTACTCAAAAAGTGTTATTTGATAGCTTGTAATTAATTCTTTTAAACACTTTTGAGTAGTAGTTATCACATTTTAACCCAATTAACATATTAAGAACCTTTGCAATCATTTCTAATCAAAATGTGTAAGTTTTGGTGTTTTTGTTAGTAAATTGATCACCAAAGCAATCCGAGATTGAGGAGAGTTCTTTTGAATCCATGGCAAAGCAAATGGAAAGCTCAAAAACATGAAGCACCAAAGCTTTGAAGCTTTAAATTCCTTTTCCATAAGCAAATCTAGAATGCAAGGAGGGGAAGCAAAGAGAAATCTTCCATGAAGCATTCTTGATGACAGTCATGTCAGCCACTTTTGGAGCACTTCCTGGAGTTCAATTTATGCATGCTATATATTGTTTCGAAGCTCAGGAAGACAAAAATTCAATGCTTTAAACGATGCACAATTAAGAGTTGAAATGAAGGAGTTACAGCCATTGGAAGTTGATCACTCCAAGCTGAATGAAAAATTCACACGGCTGCGAAATCAGCCTTGGGCTGTGGAAATGTTGTCTTTTTGCTGCGAAATTTCGCAGCCCTCTTGCACACACAACTGTGGAATTTCTCTTAAAGCTTTCCGATATTTGCGACCAACATTTTGAGATATTTTGCTTTAGATATTTGATGTCTAAATCCCCAAACTCTCCTTGTAACCCACCTATCAAAGGATTCCTTAGTCTTTAAGTAAGAACAAAGGGTGAATAACCTCTTATATATAGTTTGTAATTTTCTATAGACAATGGACTCTTGGGAGCTTGTTCTTGGAGACAACCTTTTGTAATACGGATGAGAGGCTAGGCTCTTCGTCTCTTAGAGTGAAGAAAGCCGGGTAAGTTTCCAAATGCAAGAATTTGAAGTTTTGTTGTTTCAGTGTTTAATGAAGAGAAAGTGTGACCCATTAATGGTTTTTATCTTTTTAGTTAACTTAAAATGCCTTTAAATCACCTGGGCCAACACTTGGTAAGGCAATTGATCTCCATCCATTGAGATGCACTTGTTTATCTCTTGCGAGCCTTTGGGAGGTGGTTTGAAGGTAGGATTTTCTAGAATAGCAAACACTTGGTAAGCTCTTGGACTCTTAGGAGACATCCATTAGTTATCTCTTGCGAGCTTTTGACGGGTAATCCAAGGTTAAAGATCACCTTAAATGGCAAATGCTAGGTGAGAGACACAAGCCATTGCAAGGTGCATCAGTGAGAGGAAATTAATGTTTGAACCCATTAAGGGGAAGCATCTGTACCACACCGGTTCGGGAAATAACTATATGTTAAATCCCTAATGCGAGGAAAAGAAACAAGTGACCAGAACTCCCTTTTTGTACAAGGAACCTGAGCTTAGTGATCTAAACTCCAAGAAACACTTTTCTTTGTAATTAAAACCATTTACTATTATTTTTTGTTAGCTTAAAACCAATCCTTTTTCAAACATCTTTATGTTTTGTTTTAAAGCTAACCTTGAAATGAAAAGGCACCAATTCAGCTTTGAATTAATATCAATTGTGGAGTGAAAACCCATCCCAATGAATGACCTTAGAGCCACTATGCTATGCTAGCTAAGGCTATCCTAGTACATGGTGTAATAGGTTATAAATTTTGTTGATTACTCCCTGAGGACCAAAATCAAGGGACACCAGCTGGACATGAATCAACTGAAACACCAATTGGGAACGAATCAATAGGGTTTCAAAGGCTTGTTGCAAAAATGAGTACTTCTATCACTGATTATGGCCTTGGGCACCTCAAATCTTGAGAAGATGTTCTCTTTGAGAAACTTGAGAACCACCCTGTGATCATTATGTTTACAGGGGATTGCCTCAACCCATTTAGAAACATAGTCTACCCCCACCAAAATATAAGAGTTACCAAAAGACATTGGAAAAGGTCCCATGAAGTCAATACCCAAAACATCAAAGAGATCAACTATTAGAATGGGGTTCATAGGCATTTGATTTCTTCGTGTAAGCTTCCCTAGCCTTTGGCATCTACCACAGCTCCTACACAAGATGTGGGTATCTTTGAAGAGTGATGGTGAACTAAACCCTGATTGCAACACCTTCATGGCTGTTTTCTGGGAGGCAAAGTGGCCTCCATATGCACTCTTATGGCAATGAATGAGGATTCCTTGTTGCTCTTCTTCAGGGACACACTTTCTTATTATTTGATCTGCACAATACTTGAAAAGGAAAGGTTCTTCCCAATAATAGGCATGAATCTTTGCAAAGAAGTGCTTTCTGTCTTGTGCTTTCCACTCACTTGGAACTTCACCAGTAACTAGATAGTTAGCAATATGAGCATACCAAGGAGTTTTTTCTAGCAACATAAGTGATTTCTCTGGAAAGTTATCATTAATAGGTAAGACATAGGAATTGTGTGCTATATCCAACCTTGAAAGGTGGTCAGCTACCACATTCTCCACTCCTTTCTTATCTCTGATTTGGAGATTGAACTCTTGTAGTAAGAGCATCCATCTAATCAACCTTGCTTTTGCATCTTGCTTTGTCAATAAATACTTCAAGGTTGAATGGTCAGTGAAAATAATGATGAAAGACCCTACTAGATAAGCACAAAACTTATCTAAGGCAAACACTACAGCTAACGATTCTTTCTCTGTGGTTGTGTAGTTCCTTTGAGCTTCGTTCAATGTCTTGCTTGCATAGTAGATCACATAGGGCTTTCCATCTTCTCTTTGGCCAAGCATAGCTCCTATAGCAAAGTCACTGGCATCACACATCACTTCAAAAGGTAGTTTCTAGTTAGGAGCCCTCACTATTGAAGCGGTTGTCAAAAATATCTTCAGTTGATCAAAACTCCTTTGACATCTCTCATCACATACAAATTTAGCATCCTTAGCCCATAATTCACAAAGAGGCTTTGAAAGCTTAGAGAAATCTTTTATAAACCTCCTATAGAACCCTGCATGGCCAAGGAATTGCCTTACTCCTTTTACATTTGTTGGGGATGGCAATTTGACAATAAGTTCCACATTTGCTTTATCAACTTCAATGCCTTTCTCGGAGATGATATGGCCAAGGACAATTCCTTGCTGTACCATAAAATGGCATTTCTTCTAGTTGAGCACCAAGTCATTTTCAATGCATCTGTTCAAAACCGCTTCCAAGTTGACTAAGAATTCTTCAAATGTACCTCCATATAAGGTGATGTCATCCATGAAAACCTCCATAATTCGCTCCATCATATCACTGAAGATACTTAGCATACATAGTTGGAATGTTGCAGGTGCATTACATAAACCAAAAGGCATTCTTCTGTAGGCATATGTTCCAAATGGACATGTGAAAGTGGTCTTCTCCTAATCTTCAACATCGATTTCAATTTGAAAATACCCGGAGTAGCCGTCCAAGAAACAATAGAAAGGATGGCCAAAGACTCTCTCCAACACTTGATCAATAAATGGCAATGGAAAATGATCATTCCTTGTCACAACATTCAATTTTCTATAATCAATACACACCCTCCAACCTGAAGTGAGGCATGTAGCAACTTCTTCTCCCTTTTCATTTTGGACCACTGTGATCCCTGACTTCTTTGGTACCACTTGAGTAATACCTGCTTGAAATAGCTTCAGAACCTTAACTCGCACCACCTCTTGCAAATGAGGATTCAATCTTCTTTAAGGTTGGCGAATTGGTTTAACTTCTTCTTCCATGTATATATGATGTGTACAGACCAAAGGACATCAGCCTTTCAAGTCAGATATTTGCCATCCTATTGCTTTCTTACACCTCTTAAGAACTTCAAGTAGACACATCTCCTGAGGAATAGTAAGAGATGAAGATATAACAACAGGGCATTGTTTATTCTCCTCTAGGTATGTATATTTCAACTCTGTGGGTAGAGGCTTTAGATTGAGCTTTAGGGTCTCTTCTTTAGCAGCTTCTTGTGCCTCCTCTTTATTGAACAAAGGTAGAATCTCTTCTCTCCTCTTCCAACCTTGTAGAGTAGCAAGCACATCTGAGGGTTTAGGCAACCCTTCTTCAAGATCCCCAAGACTTTCATCCAACTTGTCTTGCATTTTCTGATTACAATGCTCATCCACCAGAGTGTCAATAATGCACACCTCTTCTGGACCTTCTTCTTCTTCCGGAGTGATTAGCTTTTTGGACATATAGAAGATATTGAGCTCCAATGTCATGTTACCAAACGTGAATTGCGTAAGTCCATTCCTACAATTTATGATTGCATTTGATGTAGCAAGGAATGACCTTCCAAGGATGATAGGAACATAATTAGTTTCCTTGACAATTGGGTCTGTGTCAAGAACAACAAAGTCTACTGGATAGTAGAAATTATCAACTTGAACTAAGACATCTTCAATTATCCCCCTTGGAATTTTCACTGATCTATCTGCTAGAGATAGACTGATTGATGTTGGCTTCAATTCATCAAGTCCCAATTGCTTGTAAACAGAGTATGGTAGCAAATTCACACTTGCTCCCAAGTCTAACAAAGCTTTCTCCACTACAGTTTCTCCAATCATGACTAAGATGGTAGGGCAACTTGGATCTTTATACTTCAAAGGAGACTTGCATTGTATGATAGCACTTACTTGCTCAGTCAAGAAGGCTTTCTTATTCACATTCAGCCCTCTTTTGATAGTACACAAGTCCTTTAGGAATTTTGCATAGGTTGGAACTTGTTTAATCATATCTAGCAATGGGATATTGACTTTCACTTGTCTCAATACTTCAAGAATTTCTGATGCATTTCTGATTCCCTTTTTCCCATGCAAAGCTGAGGAAAAGGTGGAGGTGTGTGTTTCTTCATCACATCTCCCTTAATAAGTACTTTCTTCGGATTTGCATTCACTGTTGAATCATGGTCCTCTTTCCCTTCACTGGTATCTTTCTTATTTCCTTTCATTTTCTCCCTCTTCTCTGTCTCTTCTTCTTCCTCCTCTTCAACATGTGGCTTGGGTGTTGGCAACTCAACCTTTTTACCCCTCCTTAAAGTGATCAAGGCTTTAACATCTCTCACTTGTGAAGACTCTCCTTCATGAGTTTCCACTTCATAGATACCCTTGGGGTTTTGGTGAGGTTGAGAAGGAAATCTACCCTTCTCTTACACTGTATTCAGGTTAGTGAGCCTTCAGATTGAGTATTAGAGATTATCTATCTTCTGAGATAAGTCATTTTGCATCCCATCCATCCTTTTATTCAATGTATTGTCTACATTGTTAATTCTTTGACTGAGTTGAGCATTGATGGATTTTTTATCTCCAACAAAATCTCCCACAACCTTGCTTAGATTCACTATTGCTTGTTCAAGATTTGAAGCTTGTTGAGATGGTTGAGCTGACTGTGTATACTAAGGTGCTCTGGGCTTCCAGGAGAAATTTGGATGGTTCCTCCAATTTGAGTTATAAGTATTTCCATACGAAGCATTGTTGTTGAGCTTGAATTATCCAATGACATTTGCTTGATCTCCAAACATTTCCCTAGTAGCTGGAATTGTAGGGCACTCCTCTACCAAGTGCTCATAAGATTGACAAATAGGACATGGCTTGACTTGCACTGGTGTTTCAGCAACAACTTACACTTCATGTATCTTTTTCAGTTCTAGCTCCTCCAATCTTCTTGTCATAATTGCAAACTTTTCCTTTATATCAACATCTTCATTCAAGGTGTACATCCCAACCTTAGCATTAAAGGCATTCGGTTGAGACTTCGTCTTTCCCACTTCTCCTTTGTTCGGTTCATCCCATCCCCTTGATACTTCAGCCATATAACTCAAGAAATCCATGGCTTCCTCCGAATTCTTACTCATGAAATCTCCTCCACACATTGTCTTGAGGAGTTGCTTCATTGAGGAAGACATCCCATCATAAAGTAACTCACCAATAGCCATGTATCAAAATCATGGTGAGGACAAGCATTGATGGCTTCCATGTATCTTTCCCAACACTCATAGAATTTCTCATTCTCTTTAGCTAAGAAGTTTGAAATTTGCCTTTTCAAGCCATTTGTTATATGAGTAGGAAAAAATTTTGTGAGGAATTCAGCTTGCAAATCAGTCCAAGTCCGGATACTCCTTGGCCTTAAAGAATTAAGCCAGATCTTGGCTTTATCTTTTAAAGTAAAAGGAAATAGCTTTAGCAAGCTCCTCCTTCTTGAAATGTATTACAAACATCTTCAAATTCCTTGATATGGGCATAGGGATTCTCACTTTCCATCCCATGGAAAGTAGGTGGAAGTGGAACAATATGCGGTCTAATTACTAGTTGCTCTATAGGGGGCACTATACAAGATGGTGCACTCATACGAGGTGGATGCATGCGGTCTCTCATTGATCTAAATGCATTGGGATTGTCCTGGTGACCATGGTGACTATGCTGATCTTTAGGTGTAGCTTCCATGACGTTCATGCTCAATTCCAATTCCTTGTTATGAGGTGGTTCAAGTTTCACAAGCCTTCCTCCACTGTCTCGTATCCAATTTGGCATACACAACTAGTATCAACTGTAACAAAGACAAAAACAAAAGAAAACAAAAGAAAACAATACTACAAAAAGACTAAGATTAACTAAAACTAAATTAAAAGATATGTTAAAATATGAAAAAGTAAAAGAAACGATTAAAAGAGTTAGTAAAATGAAAGAAAAATCACCAAACTTCTGATGAAAAATCACCAAACTTGTGATGAAAATCACTGTAAAGTTGGCACCTTTCCCGGCAACGGCGCCATTTGAATCCGTGCCCAGCTGGTGTACCTTGATTTTTGGTCCTCAGACAGGAGTAATCAACAAAATTTATAACCTATATCACCATGTACTAGGATAGCCTCAGCTAGCATAGCATAGTGGCTCTAGGATCGTTCATTGGGAAAGGTTTTCAACTTACTATTGATATTAATTCAAAGTTGAATTGATGCTTTTTCATTTCAAGGTTAGCTTTAAAAGAAAACATAATATTTGGTTGAAAAAGGATTGGTTTTAAGCTAACAAAAAATAATAGTAACTGAAATTACTAATAAAGAAAAGTGTTTCTTAGAGCTTTAGGATCACTGAGGTCCAGCTCCTAATACAAAAATAGAGTTCCGGTCACTTGAATCTTTTCCTCGCATTGGAGAATTAACATATAGTTATTTCTCTAACCGGTGTGGTACATATGCTTCCCTTTTATGGATTCAAACACTAAATCCCTCTCACTGATTCATCTTGCTATGGCTCGTACCTCTCACCTAGCATTTACCATTCAAGGTGATCCTTAACTTTGGATTTCCCTTCTCAAGCTCGCAAGAGATAACTAATGGATGTCTCCTTAGAGTCCAAAAGCTTACCAAGTGTTAGCTATTCTAGAAAATCCTACCTTCAAACCACCTCCCAAAGGCTCGCAAGAGATAAACTAGTGCATCTCAATGGATGGAGATCACTTGTCTTACCAAGTGTTGGTCTAGGTGATTTAAATGCGTTTTAAGTTAGCTAAAAACATAGAAACCATTAACGGGTCACACTTTCTCTTCATTAAAAGCTTAAACAACAAAACTTCCAATTTTTGCATTCGGCACCTTACTTAGCTTCCTTAACTCTGAGAGACAAAAATCCTAGCCACTCATTCTCTGAGGAAAGATCCTCAGAGCTTGTTTAGCTAGTAAGAAAAATACAATCAAAGTGAGTAGGTAAGGCAGAGCAAGGCTCTGTATATTACTTCCTTCAAAACTATACAAAAAGTGGTCTCTGAGAACAAGCTCTTAAGATATCTCTGTAAAGAAAATTACAAACTATATATATGAGGTTATTCACCCTTTGTTCTTACTTATTAACTAAGGAATCCTATGATTGGTGGATTACAATGAGAGAATGGGGATTTAAACAACAAATATCTGAAGAAAAAATCTAAAAGAGTTGGTCGCAAATATCTGGAAGCACTCAGGTGAATTTCGCAGGCATGCAAGATGGGCTGCGAAATTTCGCAAGCTGAAAGTCTCCATTTCGTAGCCAAAGGCTGATTTCGCAACTAGCACCTTGTTATTTTGCAGCTACGAAATTGGCCTTTAGCTTGGTGTGATTGGCTTCCAATGGCTATAACTTCTTCATTTCAGCTCTGATTCATGTGTCGTTTAAAGTGTTGGATTCCTGACTTCCTAAGCTTTGAAACGACTTATGGTATGCATGAAATGGACTCCAAAAAGTGCTCGAAATGTGTCCAAGAGTTGTTGTCCTCTTGAATTCTTCATGTTAGATTTCTCTCTTTGCTTTCCCTCCTTGCATTCATGATTTGCTTTTGGCAAAGGACTATAAAGCTTCAAAGCCTGGGTTCTTCATGTAAATGAGCTTCCAATTGCTTTGCCATGGATTTTATAGAACTTTCCTCAATCTTAAATTGCTTTCGTGATAAAAAATCTATCAAAAACACCAAAACTTAACACAATTTGATTAGAAACGATTACAAAGGTCCTTAACATGCCAATTGAGTTAGAAGGTAATAACTACTACTCAAAAGTGTTTAAAAGAGTTAATTACAAGCTACAAAATAACACTTTTTGAGTAGTAATCAGTGGGTAAGGTAGAACAAAGCTCTGTATATTTTACTAAAAAGAATGTACAAGTCTTCTTTGGAATTTCTTCCGAGAGATTACAAGTGATCCCAAGAATTCCTTCCGAGATTCCAAGATTTTACAAAAAGAGATATCTTAAGACATATATAGAGAGATATTTTTAACCCCTTAATTAGATATCCTAAATATCTAAAAAAATCTTTAGTTGATTGCAAAGAAAGAATAAGTAATTACACAAAATATCTTGAGATAAAAATCTAACGGAGTCGGTGCAAAAATATCTGAAGATTACAGGAAGATTTTGCAATGCTTGTGAAAATTTCGCAAGGGGTTACGAAATTCATCTTCACTAGTTTCGCAAGGATTGTGAAATTTTGCAAGGGGTTGCGAAATTCATCTTCACAGCCTTGCTCTCTATTCTGCAACTTATACTCCTCTTGGGCATTTCGCAAGCTTGTGAAAACTTTGCAAAGCATTACGAAATTGTTGCCTGTTAGATTTCTTCTCTGATTCTCTTCCTTGCTTACTTGATGATTTGGAAAAGGCTTCGAAGCTCTCCAAAACTTGGATTCTTCATGTAATTTAGCTTCAATTTGTTTTACCATGGACTATACAAAGTTCTCCCTCATTCTTGGCTCGTTTTAATTATCAAAAAGCTATCAAAAACACCAAAACTTGCCAAAAACTAATTAGTAACACTTGCAAGGTCCTTAATGTGCCAATTGAGTTAAAAGGTATTAACTACTACCCAAAAGTGTTTAAAAGAGTTTATAATAAGCTATAAAGAGCACTTTTTGAGTAGTAATCAATTACCCATAGTCATTTATGTCATCCATAACCCTGACTTTTCATAGCATCTAAATCCTAGAGCTCATGACTCGAAGTCATTCATGTCCACCACAACCCTAAGCTAATATAACATCTAGAGCCTAGAGCACACCACTCAAAGTTATTCATGTCATCCATAGCCTTGAGCTATTAATAACATCTAAAGCCCTAAACTCCCAACCCGAAGTAGTTCATGTCATCTGCAACCCTGAGTTGTTCATAGCATCTAAGGGCTCACAACTTGAAGTCATTCATGTAATCCACAACCTTGAGTTGTTTATAGCATTTAGAGCCCTGAGCTCATGACCCGAAGCCATTGGTGTCCACCATAGCCTTGATTTGTTCATTGCATTTAGAGCACTGAGCAAATGACCTTGAATCATTCATGTCATCAACAGGCCCGAGTTGCTCAAAGCATTTAGATCCCTAAGCACATGACCCAAAGTTTTTCATGCCATACATAGCCTTGAGTTGTTCTTAGCATTTGAGCCTTGCGCTCACGAATTGGAGTTGTTCATGTCATCCATAAATTTGATCTATTTATAGCAATTAGTGCCATAGGCTCACAACCAAGAATCATTTAAATCATCCTAAGCCATGAGTTTTTCGTAACATCTTGAGGCTTAAGCTCACAATATCCCAAGTTGTTCATATCATCCACAGTTTTGAGCTGCTTATAACATCTAGATCCTTAATCTCACCACCCTGAATCATGTCAACCACAACCATGAGTTGTTCATAGTATTTGGAACCATGCTCACAACCCAGAGTCATTCTTGTCATCCACAACCCTCAGCTCATGATGCAGAATCATTCATATCATCCACAACCCCAAGCTGCTCATAACATCTAGAGGCCTAAGCTGACAGGATCCCAAGTCATTCATATCATCCACAATGTTGAGTTGTTTGAAGCATCCACAACCTTGAGCTCATGACTCAGAGTAGCACATATCATCCAAAGCCTTGACTTGTTCATAGCATCTAAAGCCCTAAGCTCATGACCTAGAGTCGTTCATATCAACCACAACCCTTAGCTATTCATAGTATCTAGAGCCTTGAGCTCACAACGAAGAGTCATTTATGTTATCCACAACTTTGTTCTATTCACAGCATTTAGAGCCTTAAGCTCACAACACAGATTCGTTCATGTCATCCAAAGTTGTGAGCTATTCATAGCATCTCGAGCCTTAATCTCATAACTCAGAGACATTCATGTCCACCACAGTCCTGAGTTGTTCATAGTATCTAGATTCCTAAGCACACGACCTAGAGTTGTTCATGTCATCCACAACCATGAGTTGTTCATAGCATCTCGAGCCTTGAGCTTATGACCTGAATTCATTCATATAATCTATAACCCTAAGTTGTCCATAGCATCTAGAGCCTTGAGCTCATGACCCAGAGTCGTTCATGTCAACGATAGGCCTGTGTTGTTCATAGCATTTTAGAGCCATGGTCTCACAACCAAGAATCATTCATATCATCCACACCCTTGAGTTATTCATACCATCTAGAGGCCTAAGCTCACAGGATCCCAAGTTGTTCATATCATCCACATGCTTGAGCTGCGCATAGCATCTAAAGTGTTGAGGTCATGACCTGAAGTTGTTCATGTCAACGATAGCCCTGAGCTATTCATTGCATCTAAAGCCTTGAGCTCACAACTTGAATTCATTCATGTTATCCACATACTTGAGCTATTCATAGAATTTAGAGCCTTAGGGTCACGACCAAGAATCATTCATATCATCCACAACCCTGAGCTCTTTATAGCATCTAGAGGCCTGAGCTCACAGATTTCCAAGTCATTCATATCATCTATAAAGTTGAATTGTTCATGGAATCCATAGCCCAAGCTCACGATCTAGAGTAGCTCATATGATCCACAACCTTGAGTTATTGATAGAATCTAGAGCTTGAAGCTCATGAACCGGAGTCATTCATGTCAACCATAGCCCTGAGTTGTGGGTGGCATCTATAGCCCTGAGCTCACAACCCAAAGTTCTTCATGTCATCCATAGTCCTGAGTTGTTAATAACATCTAGAGTCCTAAGTTGTTCATAACATTTAGAGCCTTGAGTTCACGACCCAAAATTGTTCATATCATCCACAACCCTGAGTAGTTCATATCATTTATATCCTTAACCTCATGATATAGAATCTTGCATATCATCCACCATCGTGAGTTGTACATAGTATCTACAATCATCGATAACCCTAAGTTGCTCATAGCATCTACAGTCCTAAGCTCATGACCCGGAGATGTTCATGTGAACCACAATCCTAAGTTATTCATAGTATTTAAAGCCATGTACTTATGACCCGAAGTTGTTCATATCATCCATAACCTTCAGTTGTTCATAACATTTAAAGCCCTAAACCTATGACTCGTAGTCGTTAATGTTAACCACAACCCTGAGCTGTTCATACCATCTAGAGCCCTGACCTCATGACATTGAGTAGTTCATGTCATCTACAACCTCGAGTTATTCATAACATTTCGAGCTTTGGGCTTAAGACCAAGAATCGTTCATATGATTCATAACCTTGAGCTGTTCGGATAATCTAGAGGCCTAAACTCATAGGTACCTGATTTATTCATATCATCCATACCCTGAGTTGTTCATAACATTTAAAGCCATGAGCTAACGACCCAGAGTAGCTCATGTCATCTAATGGCCTAAGTTGTTCATAACATCTACAACCCTAAGCTCACAACCTATAGTAGTTCATGTCAACCACAAACCTAAGCTCTTCAAAGCATCTAGAGCCCTCTACTCAAGACTCGAAGTCATTCATGTTATCCACAAACTTAAGCTATTCATAAAATCTAGAGGCTTGAGTACATGACGTAGAATTGTTCATATCATCCAATGCCCTGAGCTATTTATAACATCTAGTGGTTTGAGCTCACCACCTAAAACTGTTTATGTCATCCACGACCATGAGTTACTCATATCATCTAAAGCCTTGAGTTCAAAACCTATAATAGTGATTACTACTCAAAAAGTGATATTTGATAGCCTATAATTAATCATTTTAAACACTTTTGAGTAGTAGTTTAGCCCTTTTAACTCAATTGGCATGTTAAGGACCCTCGAAAGCAATTTTAATCACTTTATGTAAGTTTTGGTGTTTTTGTTAGTAATTTCATCACCAAAGCAAGTCAAGACTGAGGAGAGTTATGAGGAATCTTGGGCAAAGCTTAGAAGTCATTTGCCAAGAGTAAATCCGGATTGCAAGGAGAAAAAGTAAAGAGAATCTGCCAAGAAGCATATTCTTGATGACAGTCATAGCAGCCACTTTTGGAGCACTTTATTTAGTCCAATTGATGTATGTTATATACCATTTCAAAGCTCAGGAAGTCAACAATCCAATACTTCAAACGGTGTGCAATTTAGAGTTGAAACGAAGAAGTTGCAGCCATTGCAAGACAATCACTCCGAGCTGAAGGAAGCATTTTGCAAAGAGCTGCGAAATCACCCTTTTGTTGCGAAGTGATTCCGCAGCCTTTTTGTACAGTAGGGTGTATCTCCTTCTGAAGTTGCCCGACATATACTGCGAGAAGGAAGCTGGGAACCTCAAGGTGGAAGCCAACTTCGCAGCCCTCCGAGTTTAGTTTGTTGATGCGAAAATATTTCGCAGCCCTCTTGAGTGTCTGCGAAATCTCGCAGACACCATTTTCCTCCTGCGAAATGGTTCCTGAAGCCTCCCGATATTTACTACCGACATTGGGAGATATTTTCCATTAGATTTTTTGTTGTCTAAATCCCAAAATATTCCTTGTAAGCCACCAATTACAAGATTCCTTAGCTTTTAAGTTAGTAAAAAGACTAAATATCTATGTAATAATTAGTTTTATATTATGTTCATATATATACCTCTCGGGAGCCTGTTCCCAGAGAGGAGTTCCTTCTGTAAAAATTTTGGGGAAGCAAGTAAAGTTTATTTTCTTTCTACTGCCTTACCTTCTCACTTTGTATTTTCATTTTATTACTAAGTTATGAACTCTCTGAGGAGTTTTCCCCAGAGAATGAGTAACTAAACCTCTAATTCCTTGGAGCTAAGGTTGCCGGGGAAGGTTCCAAGTGCAAGAATGCAAAGCTTTGTGGTTTTAGCTAGTAATGAAGAGGAAGTGAAATCCTTTAGTGATTTCTATGTTTTTAGTTAACTTAAAACACCTTAGAGTCACCTGGGCTAACACTTGGTAAGGCAAGTGATTTCCAACCAAGGAAATGCACTAGTTTACCCCTTGCGAGCCTCTGGGAGGTGACTTTAGGGTAGGATTTTCTAGAATAGCCAACACTTGGTAAGCTTTTGGACTCCAAGGAGACATCCATTAGTTATCTCTTGCGAGCTTTTGACGGGTAATCCAAGGTTAAAGATCACCTTGATTGGTTAAGGCTTAGTGAGAGGCTTAAACCATTGCAAGTTGCATCAGTGAGAGAATTAAAGTGAAATCTAATTGAAGGAGTCTCTGTACAACACCGGTTAGAGAATTGACTATATGTTGAATCTCTAATGCGAGGAAAGGAACCATCTGACCGGAGCTATGTCTTTTGCATGAGGAACCACCCTAGTGAATATAACTCTCCAAGGAATGCTTTTCTTCTTAAGTTATTCCGAGTATTTGTTATGTTAGTTAGTTTAAATCTTTACCAATCAAAGTTTGTGTTTTATTTCTTAAGCTAACCTTGAAATGAAACAAGACCAATTCACTTGGAATTGGTATCATTGATAGCTTGTTAATCCTTCCCAGTGAACGATCCTAGAGCCGCTATACTATAGTAGCTTTTTCTTTGCTACCCTAGTATATGGTGTTATAGGTTATAAATTTTGTTGATTACTCCCTCAATCAAGGAGCACCAGCTGAACACGAATCAGCTGAGACACCAATTAGGCATGAATCAAATGGCGCCGTTGCCGAGGAAGATGTCAAGTTTATATTGATACCATTTTTTAGCACTTGTGATTTTCATCACAAGTTGGTAAAGTTTCTTTCACTTTACTAATTTTCATTCTTTCTTTCTTTATTCATAATCTAAGTTTATCTTTTTAAATTTAGCTTAGTTTAATTTCGTTGTTGTAGCCCTGTTTCCTTTTGTTGTCCTTTGTTTTTATTTAAGTTGCAGATAGATACTAGTTGTGTATGCCAAAGTGGATACGAGACAGTGGAGGAAGGCTTGTTAAGTGTGACACACCTCAGAGAAAAGAATTCGAAGTGATCTTGAATATCATGGAAGCTACACCTGAAGATCAGCATAGTCACCAAGGTCGTCAGGACAATCTCAATGAATTCAGATCAATGAGGGACCGTATGCATCCACCTCGTATGAGTGCACCATCATGTATAGTGCCCCCTACCGAGCAGCTAGTGATAAGACCATATCTTGTTCCACTTCTACCAACTTTCCATGGGATGGAAAGTGAGAATCCGTATGCACACATCAAGGAATTTGAAGATGTTTGTAATACGTTTCAAGAGGGAGGAGCTTCAATTGATCTGATGAGGCTTAAGTTATTTCCTTTTACTTTAAAGGATAAGGCCAAAATTTGGCTTAATTCTTTAAGGCCAAGGAGTATCCGTTCTTGGACTGACTTACAAGCTGAATTCCTTAAGAAATTTTTTCCCACTCATAGAACAAATGGCTTGAAAATGCAAATTTCAAATTTCTCAGCTAAAGAGAATGAGAAATTCTATGAGTGTTGGGAAAGATACATGGAAGCTATAAATGCTTGCCCTCATCATGGCTTTGATACTTGGCTATTGGTGAGCTATTTTTATGATGGTATGTCCTCTTCAATGAAGCAACTCCTCGAGACAATGTGTGGAGGAGATTTCATAAGCAAAAATCCAGAGGAAGCTATGGATTTCTTGAGCTATGTAGCTGATGTTTCAAGGGGATGGGATGAACCAACCAAAGGAGAAGTGGGTAAGATGAAGTCTCAACTGAATGCTTACAATGCAAAGGCTGGGATGTATACTTTAAAAGAAGATGATGATATGAAAGCAAAGTTGGCAGCTATGACAAGAAGATTGGAGGAGATGGAGCTGAAAAGAATACATGAAGTGCAAGCTGTTGCTGAAGCTGCAGTGCAAGTGAAGCTGTGTCCTAATTGTCAATCATATGAACATTTGGTGGAGGAATACCCTGCAATTTCAACTGAAAGGGAAATGTTTAGAGATCAAGCAAATGTTGTTGGACAATTCAGGCCCAATAACAATGCGCCTTATGGAAATACCTACAACTCAAGTTGGAGGAATCATCCAAATTTCTCATGGAAGGCTAGAGCAACTCAGTACCAACAGCCGGATCCACCATCTCAACAATCTTCAAGTCTTGAACAAGCAATGGCTAATCTCAGCAAGGTACTGGGAGATTTTGTTGGAAAGCAAGAAGCCACACCAATGCTCAAATCTATCAAAGAATTGATAGAGTGGAGAGTATGTTGAATAAAAGGATGGATGGAATGCAAAATGATATGAACCAAAAGTTTGATAACATCCAATATTCAATTTCAAGGCTTACAAATTTGAATACACTGCAAGAAAAGGGAAGATTTCCTTCTCAACCCCACCAAAACCCCAAAGGTGTCCATGAAGTGGAAAGCCAAGAGGGAGAATCATCACAGATGAAAGAGGTCAAAGCCTTGATCACTCTAAGGAGTGGTAAAAAAATTGAGCAGCCAACACCCAAGCCACATGTTGAGAAAGAAGAAGAGATAAAGAAAGGGAAGGAAATGGAAGATAAAGAAAGTGAGATCAGTGAAGAAAAAAAGGACTCTGATTTAACAAAGAAAGTAATTCCAGAGAAGGAGCTTCTTAAGGAAGAAATGCTGAAGAAATCAACTTCTCCACCTTTTCCTCAAGCATTACATGGGAAAAAGGGGGTTAGAAATGCGGCTAAAATCCTTGAAGTATTGAGACAAGTGAAAGTCAATATTCCACTGCTGGATATGATTAAACAAGTTCCAACGTATGCAAAATTCCTAAAGGATTTATGTACTATCAAAAGAGGGTTGACTGTAAACAAGAAAGCCTTCTTGACTGAGCAAGTAAGTGCAATCTTACAATGTAAGTCTCCTTTGAAGTACAAAGACCCTGGAAGTCCTACCATTTCAGTCATGATTGGAGGAAAGGTAGTGGAGAAAGGCTTGTTAGACTTGGGAGCAAGTGTGAATTTGCTTCCATATTCCGTCTACAAGCAATTGGGACTTGGGGAGTTGAAGCCAACAGCAATCACTCTATCTCTGGCAGATAGATCAGTGAAAATACCAAGAGGGGTAATTGAGGATGTATTGGTTCAAGTAGATAATTTCTACTATCCAGTAGATTTTATTATTCTTGATACAGACCCTACTGTAAAGGAATCTAATTTGGTTCCTATCATCCTTGGAAGGCCATTTCTTGCTACCTCAAATGCAATCATCAACTGCAGGAATGGGCTGATGCAACTCACTTTTGGCAACATGACACTGGATCTCAATATTTTCTATATGTCTAAAAAGCAAATCACTCTAGAAGAAGAAGAGGGTCCAGAAGAGCTGTGCATTATTGATACTTTGGTGGAGGAGCACTATAATCAAAATATGCAAGACAAGTTGAATGAAAGTCTTGTGGATTTTGAGGATGGTATGTCTGAATCTCCTATTGTGCTTGCTACTCTACAAAGTTGGAGAGAGATAGAAGAGATTCTACCTTTGTTCAATAAAGAAGAGGAGGCAATAGCTGAAAAAGAAATTCCAAAACTCAATCTGAAGCCTTTACCTGTGGAGCTGAAATATACATATCTTGAAGAAAATAATCAATGTCCTGTTGTGATATCTTCATCTCTGACCAGTTATCAAATGAATTGCTTAATGGAAGTTCTCAAGAGGTGTAAGAAGGCAATAGGATGACAAATATCTGACTTGAAAGGCATTAGTCCTTTAGTTTGTACTCATCATATCTATATGGAGGAGGAGGCAAAGCCAATTCGTCAACTTCAAAGAAGATTGAATCCTCATTTACAAGAGGTGGTGCGAGCTGAGGTGCTGAAGCTACTTCAAGCAGGAATCATCTACCCTATATCTGATAGCCCTTGGGTGAGTCCTACTCAAGTGGTACCAAAGAAGTCAGGGATCACAGTGGTTCAGAATGAAAAAGGAGAAGAAGTTACTACACGCCTCACTTCAGGTTGGAGGGTGTGTATTGATTATAGAAAGCTGAATGTTGTAACCAGGAAAGATCATTTTCCATTGCCATTTATTGACTAAGTGCTGGAGAGAGTCTCTGGACATCCATTTTATTGTTTTTTGGATGGGTATTCAGGGTATTTTCAGATTGAAATTGATTTGGCAGATCAGGAAAATACCACTTTTACATGTCCATTTGGAACATATGCTTATAGAAGAATGCCTTTTGGTTTATGCAATGCACCTGCTACATTTCAAAGATGTATGTTGAGTATTTTCAGTGATATGGTGGAACGAATTATGGAGGTTTTCATGGATGACATCACCGTATATGGAGGTACATTTGAGGAATGCTTAGTTAATTTGGAAGCAGTTCTTCACAGATGCATTGAAAAAGATTTGGTGCTCAACTGGGAGAAATGCCATTTTATGGTACATCAAGGGATTGTCCTTGGCCATATCATCTCTGAAAAAGGCATTGAAGTTGATAAAGCAAAGGTGGAGCTTATTGTCAAATTACCATCCCCCAACAACTGTGAAAGGAGTAAGGCAGATCCTTGGTCATGCAGGGTTCTATAGGAGGTTTATAAAAGGTTTTTCAAGTCTTTCAAAACCTCTTTGTGAGCTGTTAGCTAAGGATGCTAAGTTTATATGGGATGAAAGGTGTCAAAATAGCTTTGATCAACTGAAGAAATTTTTAACAACAACTCCAATAGTGAGAGCCCCTAACTGGCAATTACCTTTTGAACTGATGTGTGATGCCAGTGACTTTGCTATAGGAGTTGTGCTTGGCCAAAGGGAAGATGGGAAGCCCTATGTGATTTACTATGCAAGTAAAACACTGAATGAAGCTCAAAGGAACTACACAACTACAGAGAAAGAATTGTTAGTTGTGGTATTTGCTTTGGACAAATTTCATGCTTATTTAGTGGGGTCTTTCATCATTGTCTTTACTGACCATTCAGCCTTGAAGTATTTATTGACAAAGCAAGATGCAAAAGCAAGGTTGATTAGATGGATTCTTTTGTTACAAGAATTCGATCTTCAAATCAGAGATAAGAAAGGAGTGGAGAATGTAGTAGCTGACCTTTCAAGGTTAGTTATAACACATAATTCCCATCCCTTGCCTATTAATGATGATTTTCCTGAAGAATCACTCATGTTCCTCGTGAAAACTCCTTGGTATGCTCATATTGCTAATTATTTAGTAACTGGTGAAATTCCGAGTGAGTGGAATGCATAGGACAGGAAGCACTTCTTTGCCAAAATTCATGCTTATTATTGGGAAGAGCCCTTTCTTTTTAAGTATTGTGCAGATCAGATAATTAGGAAGTGTGTCCTTGAAGATGAGCAGCAAAGGATTCTATCCCATTGTCATGAGAATGCATGTGGAGGCCACTTTGCCTCTCAGAAAACAACCATGAAGGTATTGCAATCAGGGTTTACTTGGCCATCTCTTTTCAAAGATGCCCACATCATGTGTAGGAGTTGTGATAGATGCCAAAGGCTTGGAAAGCTAACAAAAAGAAATCAAATGCCTATGAACCCCATTCTAATAGTTGAGTTATTTGATGTATGGGGCATTGACTTCATGGGACCTTTCCCAATGTCTTTTGGTAATTCTTACATCTTGGTGGGGGTGGATTATGTTTCTAAATGGGTTGAGGCAATCCCCTGTAAACAAAATGATCATAGGGTGGTTCTCAAGTTTCTTAAAGAGAACATTTTCTCAAGATTTGGGGTGCCCAAAGCCATAATCAGTGATGGAGGTGCTCATTTTTGCAACAAACCTTTTGAAGCTCTGTTATCCAAGTATGGAGTGAAGCATAAGGTGGCTACACCTTATCATCCTCAGACTTCCGGGCAAGTTGAGCTAGCTAACAGGGAAATAAAGAACATATTGATGAAAGTGGTGAATTCCAACAGAAAGGATTGGTCTATTAGGCTTCATGATTCATTGTGGGCATATAGAACAACTTATAAGACTATTCTTGGGATGTCTCCCTATTGTCTTGTCTATGGTAAAGCATGCCATCTCCCTGTGGAAGTTGAATACAAAGCTTGGTGGGCAATAAAGAAGCTGAATATGGACTTGATCAAGGCATCAGAAAAGAGATATCTAGACCTTAATGAGATGGAGGAAGTAAGAAATAACGCTTATATCAATTCCAAAGTTGCAAAACAGAGGATGAAGAAGTGGCATGACCAACTCATCTCCAACAAGGAATTTCAGGAAGGGCAAAGAGTTTTACTGTATGACACAAGACTCCATATCTTTCCTGGGAAGCTCAAGTCAAGGTGGATAGGCCCGTTCATAATTCACCGAGTATGTTCCAATGGAGTGGTGGAATTATTGAATTCCAATGGCAAGGATACCTTCAAAGTCAATGGATATCGTCTCAAGCAATTCATGGAGCCATTCAAACCAGAAAAGGAGGAGATCAACCTCCTTGAGCCTCAAAAAGCCTAAGCAAAGAAGGGTTTGCTGGACGTGGTTTACCATAGTCCAAAATTTTTGTAAATTTTGTAAATTTTCAAGTTTTTTCCATACATTTGATCTTATTTTTTTATCTTGAATCATGTTTTTAGGTGTGTTTTAATCTTTTTAAATGATCTCAGGTGGAAGAAATTTAAAGGAAATTGAAAGAAAAAAAATCGGGAAGAAATCGGAGCAAAAATAGAGGAAAAACAGAGCTCTGCGAAATTTCGCAGGCTGAAGAAAGCCTCTGCGAAATCAGCACTATGCTGCAAAACCATTCCGCAACACTGTGGAGTTCTCTGTGAGAATTTTCGCAGCTGCGAAGGCGATTTTGGCACACGAGTGCCACTTCGCAGCACAGGAGCCCTCATTTGGCAGCTGCAAAACGCATTGCGAAGTGGTAAAGCCCAGATTTCGCAACAAAAATCCCATTCCGCAGGGTATTTCGCAATTGCGAAGGCGATTTTGGCACACGTGTGCCACTTCGCAACACAGTAACATTAATTTCGCAGCTGCGAAATGCATTGCGAAGTTGCTGCGAAATTGGCATTTTGCTGCGAAATTGGCGTTTTGTGGCGACACTCAAACTGACCCTTAGGCTTCCGTTTTTCCTATTTATACCGGTCATTTGAGCTGCGAAAAGGGTTTCAAAAATCAGAGCGCCATTCTCGCAAGCTGTTCGTCTTCTTCAGTGAGCCACGCCGTCCAAGCCTCCGGTCATCTTCTCCGATCAGCAACGTCGGCCAAATTTCGGTATCCCAAAATGGCGCGAACACGAGGGGCTAAATCTTCATCTCCTTCGAATCGCAAGAAGAGTCTGCGAAAGGAGCCAGTTCCAAATTCTGCTCCAGAGCCTTCGCCGTCAAAAGCAATTCCTCCTCCGGTGAAGCCAGCGCCGCCAAAGCCTCCAACGAAACGTTACCTTATCAGGTCAGGGGGTCGGCCACTGCAAAAGAGACTCAGGGTGGAGAGTTCAGAACCCATCGATTTGACTGAGCAATCTCTAGAGCCTTCACCAATTCCATCACCGGTTCCAACTCCAGTTCCCTCGCCGATTCCCATGCCAGTTCCGTCGTCGGTGCCATCTCCGGCGCCGCAAGAAAAATCTCAGGAGCCTCAAGTGCCACTTCTTGATTCGACTCATGGTAGCTTAGCTTTAAAGGCGTATCAACAAAATTTATACCTTGAATACTATTACTAAAGTAGCCAAGCTACTATAGCATAGTGGTTCTAGGATCGTTCACTGGGAAGGGTTTTCGCAAACACAAGTGATATTCAAATTAGGAAAATAGGTGATTTTCTTATGGATGTTAGCTTTAAAAGAAGATGTAAATGTTTTAGAAAGATTTAAACTAATCTAAGCTAACATTAAAGACTAAAATGAAAGGGTGTAAAAACAAGTTTCTCAAAGATAGGATAGTTATGCTCTGGTTCTTATGCAAATTGGAAATCTCAGGATAGACTCCTCGCGTTGGGGTTGCAACTATGGTGATGCTTGCTTCCCGAACCGGTATGGATTTAGCAAATCAAGTTTTAATCCTTTAAAATGGCAAAACAGATGGTAGTGAATTTCATCAATGGTTATTCACCTTAGACTTCCTTTGAATGGCTCGTAAGAGATAACTAATGGTTTAAAGCCAAAAGCTTACCAAATATTGGCAACTCAAAGTCATTCCAGGTGATAAACTCACCTTTCAATGGCCATTGAAATTGGTTCTAACGGATTAATGCAAAACTTGGAATTGAAAACCTCACCTTCCAATAGCTCGTAGGAGATAACTAATGGATAGAAATCCAAAAGCTTATCAAGTATTGGCCGTTGGAAGTTGTCCAAAGGAAATAAAAACCAAACTTTGTATTAATGAACCTTTAATGAAAAACGTCTACCTAACCTTCCAGGTGCGAGAAATTTCCATGGGATTGCATCCAAGCCATCACATAACATCCATACTTTGAGAAACTAAAAGTTTTAGCCAATCATCCTCTGAGGAAAAGCCCTCAGAGGCTGTTTGGCTACTAAGAAAATAGAAATGTAAAGAGAAAAGAGAAACGAGAGAGCTCTGTATATCACTCAGTGTAAAACGTAACACGCATGTTCTATATCTTCCAAGAGGTGATTTCCACCCCTTATATAGTATTTACAAAAGCAAAAGCTTGTGATTGGTTAGTTACAAGGATAAGAAAGGAAATTACATCAAAAAATACATAGGAAAATATCTAAAGTGGAGTCGGCAAAAACAGAGCAAAATTCGCACCACGCATGGGCTGTGCGAATTTTGAAGGTGTTGTGCGAATTTCGCACTGTAAAAACAAGTTTCTCAAAGATAGGATAGCTATGCTCTAGCTCTTATGCAAATTGGAAATCACAGGATAGGCTCCTCGCGTTGGGGTTGCAACTATGGTGATGCTTGCTTCCCGAACCGGTATGGATTTAGCAAATCAAGTTTTAATCCTTTAAAATGGCAAAACAGATGGTAGTGAATTTCATCAATGGTTATTCACCTTAGACTTCCTTTGAATGGCTCGTAAGAGATAACTAATGGTCTAAAGCCAAAAGCTTACCAAATATTGGCAACTGAAAGTCATTCTAGGTGATAAACTCACCTTTCAATGGCCATTGAAATTGGTTCTAACGGATTAATGCAAAACTTGGAATTGAAAACCTCACCTTCCAATAGCTCGTAGGAGATAACTAATGGATAGAAATCCAAAAGCTTATCAAGTATTGGCCGTTGGAAGTTGTCCAAAGGAAATAAAAACCAAACTTTGCATTAATGAACCATTAATAAAAAAACGACTATCTTACCTTCCAGGTGCGAGAAATTTCCATGGGATTGCATCCAAGTCATCACATAACATCCATACTTTGAGAAACTAAAAGTTTTAGCCAATCATCCTCTGAGGAAAAGCCCTCAGAGGCTGTTTGGCTACTAAGAAAATAGAAATGGGGAAGAATAGGAGAAGAGAGAAAAACAGAGCAAGGCTCTGTATAGTTTATATATTGATCGATATCTGTGTCTCTCTCTAATGGATGCATGGGAATATATATAGAGAAGCTTTTCCAACCTTCCTAGCTAAGAAATCTTATGGTTGGTGGATTACAAGGAGAAGAATGGAAATTTATACAAAAATATCTGAAGAAAAGATCTAAAAGAGTCGGTGCACAAATATCCTAGTTTCGCACATTGCATGGTGACTTGCGAAAATTTCGCAAGTTGATTTCGCAACTTGGAATCCATTTTCGCACATTGAGCTCCAAGTTCACAAGTTGCAAAATCACTTTTGCATGTTGGACTTCACCGTGAATGCACAACTGCCATCCACTTTAAATTTCGCATGTTGGAGTTCCAATTTCGCAAGGTGTGAAATTGTCCTGTAGCTGATGCAGTTGTCTTCCGAAGGCCATATCTTCCTTATTTCAGCTCCAAATCGTACACGGTTTGAAGCATTGGATTATTGACTTCCTGAGCTTTGAAATGATATATAGTATGTAGAAAATGGACTTCGGGAAGTGCTCCGAAAGTGTAAAAGAAGACTGCAGCTGCTGTCCTCTGTTTTCTTCACTCTGTTTTTCCTCTCTCCATTGTTCTTTCCTTGCATACTTTGAACGACTTTGGCAAAGGGCTATGGAGCTCCAAAGCTTGGTTATTCATGAATTTGAACTTCCAAAAGCTTTTCCAAAACTTGTCCAAGTAGCTCCTCCATCATTTGGCATGCTTGAATTGATTCATAAGCTGATAAAAACATGTAAACTTGCCACAAAATGGTTAAAACCAATTACTAAGGACCTTAATGAATTAATTGGGTTAAATGAATATGATTACTAATCAAAGGTGCTTAAAACCATTATAATTAGGTCTACAAAATAGCACTTTTTGGTAGTAATCACTTCCCGAGCCCCAAATTCCATCCGAAACAGCTCTAGAAGAAGTAATCAGGCGGCCAAGGCTACCTCAGCCCCCAATTGAGGGAAACTTGGACTGTAGAGCTCGGCCATTCCATTCCGAGCTATGCTTCGACATAGCCGCATTCAGAGTGAGGCTGGAGCTTGCACAGTCATTCAACCTGCTAAGAAGGTACCATATGGAGCATCTGCTAGCTCCGAGAGACTTTTTCTACCCCCGGGTAGCCACGGATTTCTATCAATCCATGACAACCAACCAGGTCAGGGATCCAACTTTGATTCATTTCACTATCGATGGGAGACATGGCATATTGGGAGCGCGCCATATTGCTGAAGCCCTGCAAATTCCCTATGAGCCAAGCCAATTCGATAATTTTAGAGCTTGGGCAAATCCTACTGAGTTGGAGATGGTGCGCACTCTTTCTAGAGGAGCTGCAAATCGATCGCATCTGCTGAGGTGGGAGCTTCCTCCAGTTATGTTTTTTATTGATGCATTTTTGCGTCATAATATCTACCCATTGCAGCATTGGACCCAAAGAAGGGGAGTCCTCTTAGAAGCTCTTTACAAGATGTCAGAAGGATTTTTCTTTGGGCCTCATCATCTGATCCTGGCAGTCCTTCTCTATTTCGAAGAGAAGGTTCACAAAAAGAAGCTTCAGAGAGCTGATTGCATTCCTCTCCTCTTTCCAATGATGCTATGCCAAATTCTAGAGCATTTGGGATATCCTTTTGAGCCTCAGTTGGAGAGAAAGCGAATTTGTCGTGAGCCATTTACTCTTGATAAATGGAACAACATGACGGCCTACAAAGTTGATCAGCCTAAGCAGCCTCAGCCAGTTGCAAGGAGAGCATCCCCATGACACATACCTGAGGGTATAACAGTTGCTGCTCCTGCCATTCCTAGAGCTCCACCAACTGCACCAACTTCATCTCAGCCATCCACATCAGCTGAACCGAGGATGGCCATTCCTATATCTGAATATCGAGAGTTGTGTCGTGCATTGGAGACTCTCACAGCTTCTCAAAGCAGTCTTGCTCAAGAGATGACAGCCATTAGAGCATGCCAAGAGCAGATGTTGGCCACTCAGGCTCAACAAGCTGCCATCTTAAGGCAGCTCCAGCTTCATTTCGATCTGCCACCAGCTGAAGAGCCCTCCACTTCTATTCCAGCAGAGCCACACTCTCATCCCTCAGAGTCTCATCCTCCAGAGCCCCAAGCCCCAGCTGAAGCACCAACTGAAGAGGCAGACCCATCTGCCTAGCCAGAGCACCACCTACTCATCAGTCTATTATATATCTATTATCTTTGTTTTATGTATTTCATTTTTAGTTTAAAAGAAATCCCACTATTTTGGTACCATATTTGGGATTGCTTGTATTGCTTTTCCTTTGCATTGTACTCAAATGGATTTAAAGTAATACAAGTTTAATATTTCTTGTTAACAGTTAGCATTAACTTATTCTTATTTCCTTTTCTCACATATTCTATTCTTTTTGAAACATGTGGTTTCCCCAATCAATATTCGAATTTGATATCAGCCAGGAGGTACCACTTCCTCCCTTTAATTACAGTCACTCATATCACATTGAGGACAATGCTCAATTCGGTTGGGGGGAATGAGGAAGGAAGTATGCTAAATCTTTTTGGTATTGCAATTATATTGGTTAATTAGTTGTAGTTTTTACTTTTTACTCTTCTTATTCTTTTCTCCATGAATTTTGAGGAAAAATTTTCAAATTAAACCAAGAGAAATTGAACTGTTGTTTTTTCACTTGACTTAGAGTATGGATTATGCTCACTAAAGTGGTTCAATTGTTGAAACTTCTATTGAAATTGAATTTAGTTCTTCCACTTTAAGCTATTCAAATACTATGTACATTAGAGTCCGATTATAAGATGAAAAGCTATTTCCCTCTTGACTTAGAATAATTTTGGGACTTGGTATATTTGACCTCATTTGATAATATTGAAACACCCTGCAAAAGGCCAATGAGCCTTTGAAATAAAGAAAGTTGTTTGCTTGCCTTGAAACCCGAGCAAGGTCTGAGGGGTATATGGTGAAAATCTTTAAAGCCTGGTGCCCTAAGCCTTAATTGGTTGGGAGTCACCGACCTTAATGCTCGTTATAAGGTTGGATAGGTAGAGTTAGCATATGGTAGATGCTTGGGTAGTAGAAATTCATTCTTAAAAGTCCGGGGAAAAATTCGAGGAGTTAGTGGTTGAAAGATCCTTAAAGCTTGGTGCCCTAAACCTTAATTGGTTGGGAGTCATCGATGGACCCCCATTACATGGACAATTCAGAAAGAGTACCCCATAAAGCTGCCTTAAAAAAAAAAAAAAAAAGGTGTGTTCTTTTCTTATTGATTTTGGTCAGATTGCTAAAGTATTGAAAAGAGATAGGTTCGGGGGAGAGATTAGTTTAGCATATTATTCTCGGAAGCTAAGGAACCAATACACAGATTTTTATGGAAGATTAAAGTTTGGTTTTTTGGAGGTGGAAATGATTTTAAAACTTCAGTTTGCATAATGCACTCCCTTGATTGACAGTGTTTAGCATAGTTTGTTATAACTCTTGTTGAAATTTGGGTTTGTATTTCTTTAATGTTTCATGAGAGAATTAGATCATCATGCCACTTGAGAATTATTTTCTTTCAGCATGATGTTGTAAATTTTAGATTAGTTTGCTTTTTATTTTCATTTTTCTCTCCTATATTGCTAAGGGACTAGCAATATGTTTGTTGGGGGGAGTGATTACTACTCAAAAACTGTTATTTGATAGCCTATAATTAATCCTTTTAAACACTTTTGAGTAATAGTTTAGCCCTTTTAACTCAATTGGCATGTTAAGGACCCTTGAAAGCAATTTTAATCACTTTATGTAAGTTTTGGTGTTTTTGTTAGTAATTTGATCACCAAAGCAAGTCAAGACTGAGGAGAGTTATGAGGAATCTTGGGCAAAGCTTAGAAGTCATTTGCCAAGAGTAAATCCGGATTGCAAGGAGAAAAAGTAAAGAGAATCTGCCAAGAAGCATATTCTTGATGACAGTCATAGCAGCCACTTTTGGAGCACTTTATTTAGTCCAATTGATGCATGCTATATACCATTTCAAAGCTCAGGAAGTCAAAAATCCAATGCTTCAAACGGTGCACAATTTAGAGTTGAAACGAAGAAGTTGCAGCCATTGCAAGCCAATCACTCCGAGCTGAAGGAAGCATTTTGCAAAGTGCTGCGAAATCACCCTTTTGTTGTGAAGTGATTCCACAGCCTTTTTGTACAGTAGGGTGTATCTCCTTCTGAAGTTGCCCGACATATACCATGAGAAGGAAGCTGGGAACCTCAAGGTGGAAGCCAACTTCGCAGCCCTTCGAGTTTAGCTTGTTGATGCGAAAATATTTCGCAGCCCTCTTGAGTGTCTGCCAAATCTCGCAGACACCATTTTCCTCTTGCGAAATGGTTCCTGAAGCCTCCCGATATTTGCTACCGACATTGGGAGATATTTTCCATTAGATTTTTTGTTGTCTAAATCCCAAAATACTCCTTGTAAGCCACCAATTACAAGATTCCTTAGCGTTTAAGTTAGTAAAAAGACTAAATATTTATGTAATAATTAGTTTTATATTATGTTCATATATATACCTCTCGGGAACCTGTTCTCAGAGAGGAGTTCCTTCTGTAAAAAGTTTGGGGAAGCAAGTAAAGTTTATTTTCTTTCTACCGCCTTACCTTCTCACTTTGTATTTTCATTTTCTTACTAAGTTATGAACTCTCTGAGGAGTTTTCCCCAGAGAATGAGTAACTAAACCTCTAATTCCTTGGAGCTAAGGTTTTCGGGGAAGGTTCCAAGTGCAAGAATGCAAAGCTTTGTGGTTTTAGCTAGTAATGAAGAGGAAGTGAAATCCTTTAGTGATTTCTATGTTTTTAGTTAACTTAAAACACCTTGGAGTCACCTAGGCCAACACTTGGTAAGGCAAGTGATTTCCAACCAAGGAAATGCACTAGTTTACCCCTTGCGAGCCTCTGGGAGGTGACTTTAGGGTAGGATTTTCTAGAATAGCCAACACTTGGTAAGATTTTGGACTCCAAGGAGACATCCATTAGTTATCTCTTGCGAGCTTTTGACGGGTAATCCAAGGTTAAAGATCACCTTGAATGGTTAAGGCTTAGTGAGAGGCTTAAACCATTGCAAGTTGCATCAGTGAGAGAATTAAAGTGAAATCTAATTGAAGGAGTCTCTGTACAACACCGGTTAGAGAATTGACTATATGTTGAATCTCTAATGCGAGGAAAGGAACCATCTGACCGGAGCTATGTCTTTTGCATGAGGAACCACCCCAGTGAATATAACTCTCCAAGGAATGTTTTTCTTCTTAAGTTATTCCGAGTATTTGTTATGTTAGTTAGTTTAAATCTTTACCAATCAAAGTTTGTGTTTTATTTCTTAAGCTAACCTTGAAATGAAACAAGACCAATTCACTTGGAATTGGTATCATTGATAGCTTGTTAATCCTTCCTAGTGAACGATCCTAGAGCCGCTATACTATAGTAGCTTTTTCTTTCCTACCCTAGTATATGGTGTTATAGGTTATAAATTTTGTTGATTACTCCCTCAATCAAGGAGCACCAGCTGAACACGAATCAGCTGAGACACCAATTAGGCATGAATCAAATAGTTCATATAATCCACAACCCTAAGTTGTTCAAAACATCTAGAGCTTTAAGATCATGACATAAAATCATGTATATCATCCACAACCCTGATATGTTCATAGCATCTTGAGACCAGTGCTCATGACGTAAAGTAGTTCATCTCATCTATAATGCTAAGTTGTGCATAGCATTTAGAACCATGAGCTCATGAGTTGTTCATATAACCATATAACCCTCAGCCTGAGTTGTTCATAGCTTTCAGAGACCTAAGCTCACAGGATCCCAAGTCGTTCATATCATCCACAACTTTAATTTATTCATAACATTTAGATCTCTAAGCTCATGACATAAAGTTGTTCACTTCATCCATATCCTTGTGCTATTCCTAGCATCTAGAGCCTTTTATTCATCTACAATCCTAAGCTATTCATAACATCTAGAATATTAGGCTCACGACTAAGAATTTTTCATATCATCCACATCCCTGAGTTATTCATAGAATCTAGAGCCTAGAACTTAAGACTCGGAGTCATTTATGTCAACCAAAACTCTTAGTTGTTCATAGCATCTAGAGCCCTCAGCTCACTAGATCTCGAGTCGTTCATATCATATACAAAGTTGAGTTTTTCATAGCACTCAATGCCTTAAGCTCATGACTCAAAGTAGCTCATGTAGTCCAGTGCCTTAAATTATTCATAACATGTTGAGCCCTAAGATCACAACCCAAAGTCATTTATGTCAACCACAACTCTGAGTTGTTCATAGTATCTAAAACATTTAGCTCACGAACAGGAGTCGTTAATGTCATCCATAGCTCTAACCTTATGATGTATAATCGTTATTTGCAACCTTAAGCTTTTCATAACATGTAGAATCTAGAGTTCACAACCCAGAGTTGTTTATATCAACCACAACCTTGAGCTGTTCATAGTTTATAGAACCTTGAGCTCACAACCTAGAGTCATTCATCTTATCCACACCCTAAGTTGTACATAGTATCTAGAACCCTAAGCTAACGACCCAGAGTCATTCATGTCAACTAAAACCTTAAGTTGCTCATAGCATCGAGAGCCTTGAGCTCATGACCTAGAGTCGTTCATGTCAACTACAGGCTTATGTTTTTCATAAAATTTAGAGCCATCGATACACGACCAAGAATCTTTCATATCATCTGCACCACTAAGTTGTTCATAAAATCTAAAGGCATACACTCATATGGTCTAGAATCTTTCATATCATCCACAATCCTAAGCTATTTCAAGCATCTAGGGCCTTAAGCTAACAACTTGGAGTAGCTCATGTCATCCACAGTCCTGAGCTCTTCATAGTATCTAGAGCCCTAGGCTCATAACCCAAATTCTTCTTGTCAACCATGACCCTCAGCTTGAGCACATGACCTAAAGTAGTTCATGTCAGCTATAGCTCTGAGCTGTTCATAGTATTTAGAGTCATTGGCTTAGGACCAAGAATCATTAATGTCATTCTCAACCCTAACTTGTTCATAGCATCTAGAGGTGTGAGCTCATGGGATCCTAAGTCATTGATACCATCAACAACATTGAGTTGTTCATGGCATCGATAGCCCTAAGCTCACAACCTCGAGTAGCTCATAGCATCCACAACCCTGAGTTGTTCATAACATCTAGAGCCCTGAGCTCATGACTCAAAGTCATTAATGTCAATCATAACCTTGAGTTGTTTATAGTATCCAAAACCCTAAGTTCACAATGTAGAGTCATTCATGTCATCCACAACCTTAAGCTAATGACATAGAACCGGTCATATCATTTATAGTCCTGAAATGTTCTTAGCATCTAGGGGTTTAAGCTCATGGGATCCTGGGTCGTTCATATCATCAACAACACTGAGTTTTTCGTAGCATCAATAGCCCTAAGCTCACAACCTAGAGTACTCATGTCATCCACAATCCTGAGCTATTCATAGCACCTAGAGCCTTGAGCTCATGACCCACAGTCATTCATGTCAACCACAACCTTAAGTTGTTTATAGTATCTAAAGACCTAAGCTCACAACCTAGATTCGTTCACGTCATCCACAACCTTGAGTTGTCCATAGCATCTAGAACCCTAAGCTCACGACCTAAAGTTGTTCACATCAATAACAACCCTGAGTTGTTCATAGCATTTAGAGCTCTAAGCTCACGACCCAGTGTCATTCATGTCAACCACAACCCTGAGTTGTTCATAAAATTTAAATCCATGTGTACATGATAAAAAATTGTTCATATCATCCACACCCCTGAGCTTTTCATAGCATTGAGATGCATGAACTCACGAGATTCGTAGTCATTCGTATCATCCACAACCTTGAGTTGTTCATAGCATCCATAGTCCTAAGCTAATGACCGGGAGTCATTCATTTCATGCACAACCTTGAACTATTCATAGAATTTAGAGTCATTGGCTCATAACCAAGAATCATTCATATCATCCTCAGCCTTGAGTTATTCATAGCATCTAGAGGCCTTAGATCAAGGGATCTTGAGTTGTTTATATCATCTAAAATTATAAGTTGTTCATAACATTTAAAGCCCTTAACACATGACTCGGAGTCCTTCACATCAACCACAACCTTGAGTTATCCATAGCATCTATAGCCTTGAGCTCAGAACCTAAAGTCATTCATATGATCCACAATTTTGAGTTGTTCATTACATTTAGTGTCATAGGTTCAATACCAACAATCATTTGTATCATCCATAGCCCTATGTTGTTCATAGCATCTAGAGGCCTCAACTCATAGAATCCCGAGTTATTCATATCATCCATAACTATGAGTTGTTCATAACATCTAAAGCCTTGAGCTAACAACCCGAAGTCGTTCAAGTCAACCATAGCCTTGAGCTCATGACCTAGAGTCATTCATGTCAACCACTGCCTTTAGATGTTAATAGCATATAGAGCCTTGAGCTCATGACCCGAAGTTGCTCATGTCATCCACAACCATGAGTTGCTCATGACATTTGGAGCCATGGGCACACGACTAAATTTTTTTCATATAATCAACACCCTTGAGCTTTTCATAGCATTTAGAAGCTTGAGCTTATAGGATTCGTAGTTGTTCATATCATCCACAACCCTAGGTTATTCATAGCATCCAAAGTCTTAAGCTCATGTCCAAGATTCGTTCATGTCATGCACAATCCTAAATTATTCTTAGCATTTAGAGTCATAGGCTAACAACCAAGAATTATTCATATCATCCTCGAACTTGAGTTGTTCATAACATCTAAAAATCTAAGATCATGGGCTCCCAAGTCGTACATATCATCCACCACTCTGAGTTGTTCATAACATCTAGAGCCTAGAGCTAATAACTAAAAGTCCTTCATGTCAACTGCAACCCTAAGCTATTCATAGCATCTAGAGCCCTCAACTCATGACCTAGAGTCATTTATATTATCCACAACCTTGAGTTGTTCATAACATTTAAATTCATAGGCTCATGACCAAGAATCGTTCATATAATTCTTATCCCTAAGTTGTTCATAACATCTAGAGACCTTACCTCACAGGATCATGAGTTGTTCATATCATCCACAACTTTGAACTATTCATAACATATAAAGCCTTGAGCTCATAACCCGAAGTCATTCATGTCAACCACAACTTAAGCTATTCATTGCATCTAAAGTCCTGAGATCACAACTCAAAGTCATTTATGTCAACCATAGCTTTGAGCTACTCATAGTATCTAAATCCCCGAGCTCAAGACCTGGAGTTGTTCTTGTCATCCATAACCTTGAGTCGTTCATAGCATTGAGAGCCTTAAGCTTATGACCAGGAGTAGTTCATGTAAACCACAACCCTGAGTTATTCATAGCATCTAGAGCCCTAAGCTCATGACCTAGAATCATCCATGTCATCCACAGTCTTGAGTTATTCATTGCATCTAGAGTCCTGAGCTCACAACTTGGAGTCATTCATGTCAACCACAACCTTGAGTTGTTCATAGTATGTAGAGCCCTAAGCTCATGACCCGGAATCATTCATGTCATCCACAACCTTGAGTTATTCATTACATATAGAGTCCTAAGCTCACAACATGGAGTCATTCATGTCAACATAACCCTAAGCTGTTAATAGCATCTAGAGCCCTGTTCTCTGGAACTAGAGTTGTTTATGTTATTCACAACCATGAGTTGTTGATAACATTTAGACTCATAGGCTCATAACAAAGAATCATTCATACCATCCTTAACCTTAAGTTGTTCATAGCATCTAAAGGCCTTAGCTGATAGGATCCTCGGTCATTTATATTATCCACAACTCCAAGTTGTTCATAGCATTAGGAGCTCTGAGCTCATGACCCAGAGTCGTTCAATTAAACCTTAACCTTGACTTATTCATAGAATCTAGAGCCCTAAAGTCAGGACTTAGAGTTGTTCAGGCAAACCACTGGCCTGAGCTATTCATAGCATCTAGATTCCTTAGCTCACGACTAGAATTCATTCATGTCCACTGATTCGCATGTGTAACTCCAAATGGGTCATTTAATCAAAAACATTTATAAAACCTATGACCTCATACTAATGTAGTAAAGCTACTATAGTATAGTGGCTCTAGGGTCGAACTCTGGGATGGGTTTTCATTCTACCAGTGATGTATTCAAAATTAGAAATTGTATTTAATGATTTCCTTAATCAAAAACTTAAAATTTAAAAGAAAATAAAATTTGATTTGAAAGTGTTTAAAACTAAACTAACATAAACTAATTAAAAATGGAAGAAGGAAAAGTCTCCCGGAGCTCAGGATTACTAGGATCAAGTTTAGAATGCAAAGTGGAAAATTCCGGATTTTTCTCCTCGCATTGGGGATTTAACCTATAGTTATTTCCCGAACCGGTATAGGTTTAAAAATGAAGATTTAATCCATAATAATCAATATAAATGGTAGTCAAAGTCCATTAATGGCTTTAGACACTATAGGCCTTCACCTTGAACCACTTTCCAATGACTCGTACATGATAACTAATGGACTAATATGGATCTAGCAATAAGCATCCATAAAGACCTGAAGCTTACCATGTATTGGTCATTCAAAGTGATTCTAAGGGATTTAAAGCAAAACTTTGGATTTAAAAGCCATTTATGAATTCCAACTACCTGAATTTAATGCACGAGCGTTTTCCACCTTGCATCTGGACTTTTCACCTAGCTTCCATCACTCCAAGAAACCGAAAGTTTAGCCTCTCATCCTCTGAGAAAACATCCTCAGAGGTTGTTTGGCTTCCAAGAAAAAGAAAATAGTAGAAAGAAAATGGAAAACGAGAGAGCTCTGTAAAAATTCTTCTAAGTGTCAAACGTAATACGTATATATTTCATATGAGGTAATTTCCACCCCTTAAATAGTCTTTACAAAAGCAAAAGCTTGTGATTGGTTAGTTACAAGGATAGGAAAGGAAATTACATCAAAAATTACATAGGAAAATATCTAAAGTGGAGTCAGCAAAAACAGAGCACGCATGGGGTGTGCGAAATTTTCGCACACCTGAAGGAGGTGTGCGAACTTCGCACACCATTCGCACAGCTAAAGGGGGGTGTGCGAAATTCTCGCACACCTGGAGGAGTTGTCTTCCGAAAGCCATATCTTCCTTGTTTCAGCTCCAAATCATGCACGGTTTGAAGCGTTGGATTCTTGACTTCAAAAGCTTTAAAATGGTATATAGCATGTAGAGAATGGACTTCGGGAAGTACTCCAAAAGTGCCAACGAAGACTGCAGCCGCTGTCCTCTGTTTTCCTCCTTGCTTCTCTTTGCTTTTCTCCTTTGATTGGCTTGTCTTAATGATCCAAAAAGATGTCAAAACACTAAAACTAGCCACAAATATGATTAGAAGACATTGCTAGGTCCTTAACATGCCAATTGGACTAAAGATGGAGAACTACTACACAAAAGTGCTTAAAACATAATGCATTAAAGGTGTAAAATAGCACTTTTTGGGTAGTAATCATCCACTACAACTTAAAGATTTTCATAGTATCTAGAGTCATGTCCTCACGAACCGAAGTCACTAATGTCAATCATAACCATGAGTTGTTCATAGCACTTAGTACCCTGAGCTAACAACCTAGAGTCATTCATTTCATCCACAACTTCGAGCTTTTCATGGCATCTAGAGCCCTAAGCTAACAATCTGGAGTAATTTAGGTCAACTAGAGCCTTGAGTTGTTCATAACATTTAGACTCATAAGCTTGTGACCAAGAATCGTTCATATCAATCTCAACCCTTAGTTGTTCATAGCATCTAGACTCCTAAGTTCATAAGATCTCGAGTTGTTAATATCATCCATAACTCTCAGTTGTTCGTAGCATCTAGAGCCTTAAGCTTACGACCTGAAGTCGTTCATGTCAACCACCATCGTGAGCTTTTCATTGTATCTAGAGTCCTAAGCTCACTACCTAGAGTTCTTCATGTCCACCACAACCATGAGTTGTTCATACCATCTAGAGCCTTAAGCTCAAAACCTAGAGTCATTCACATCCTTCACACATGGAAGCTTTCATAGCGTCAAGAGTGCTAAGTTGACGACTTAGAATCGTTCATGTCAACAATAACCCTGAGCTATGCATAGCATATAATGGTCTGAGCTAACGAGTTGGAGTTATTCATGTCATCTATAACCCTGAGTTGTTCATAGCATTTAGACTCATAGGTTCATGACCATGAATCGTTTGTATCATCCCTAACCTTGAGTTGCTCATAACATCTAAAAGCCTGAGCTCACGGGATCCCTAGTCATTCATATCATCCATAACTATAAGTTGTTCTTAACATCTAGAGCCTTAACCTTACAACCCAGATTCATTCTTGTCAACCACAACCCTAATCTTACGACCTAGAGTTATTAATGTTAACCATAGCCTTAAGTTATTCGTAGTATCTAGAGCCTTAAGCTCACAAACTAGAGTCATTTATGTCCTTCATAGCCTGAAGCTTTTCATTGCATCTAGAGCCTTGAGCTCATGACCTAGAGTCATTCATCTCATCCATAGCCCTTAGCTTATGATGTAGAATCATTTATCTAATCTGCAACCTTGAGCTATGCATAACATCTAGAGGCTTGAACTCAAGAGATCTCAAGTTGTTCATGTCATCCATAATGTTGAGTTGTTGATAAAATCCATAGCTCTGAACTCACAAGTTAGAGTAGCACATATCTACCATAACCCTGTGCTATTCATAGCATCGAGAGGCTTAATCTCATGACTCAGATTCATTCATGTAAACCAGAGCTTTGAGCTGTTCATAGAAACTAAAGCCCTTAGCCCGCGACCGAGATTCATTCAATTCATCTACAACTTTGAGATTTTAATAGCATCTAGAGCCCTGACCTTATGACTCTGAGTCTTTAATCTCGTCCATAGCCCTGAGTTGTTCATAGCATTTGGAATCATAGGCTCACAACCAAGAACCATTGATATGATCCTCAGCCTTGAACTATTCATAGCATTTGAAGGCCTAAGATCTTAGAATACTGAGTCGTTCATATCATCCACAACTATGAGATGTTCATAGCACCTAGAGACTTAAGCTCACAACCCAAAGTTGTTAATGTTAGCCAAAACATTGAGCTCAAGACCCAGAGTCCTTTATGTCATACATTGCCATGAGCTTCTCATAGCATCTAGTGTCCTGAGCTCACAACATAGAGTCTTTTATGTCCACCATAGCCTTGATCTGTTCATAGGATCTAAAGCCCTCAGCACAGACTCAGAGTCATTCATGTCATCCACGACCCTTATCTATTCATGTCATCTAAAGCCCTAAGCTCATGACCCAAAGTTGTTCATGTCACCCATAGCCTTGTGTTGTTCATAGCATCTAGACACTTAAGCTCATGACCTGGAGTTCGTCATGTCAACCACTACCTAAGTTGTTCCTAGCATCTACAACCCTAAGCTCACGACCTAGAGTTGTTCATGTTATCCACAACATGGACTCGTTCATGTCATCCATGACCTGGAGTCATTCATGTCATCCACGACTTGGAGTCGTTTATGTCATCCACAACACTCAAATGTTCATGGCATTTAGAGCCATGGGCTTAGGACCAGAAAATGTTCTTATCATCCACACCCCTAGCTATTCATTACGTCTAAAGGACAAAGTCAACTAGATCTCGAGTCATTCTAATCATCCAAAACCCTAAGCTTTTCATAGCATCTAGAGCCTTATGCTAACGATGAGAGTAACTCGTGTCATCTAGAGTTGTGGGTTATTCATAGCATATAGAGCTCTAAGCTCATGAACCAGAGAAGTTCCTCTCAACCATAGCTTTTAGTTGTTCGTAGCATCTAGAGCCTTGAGATCATGACCCCAAGTTTTTCATGTCAACCATAACCTTGAGTTGTTCATAGCATTTAGAGCCTTGAGCTCATGACCTCAAGTTGATCATATCATACACAACCTTGAGCTATTCATTGCTAATCACATGACTCTGAATTCTACGAACAACATAGGGCTATGGATGACATGCATGACTCTGGGTAGTGAGCTCAGGGCTCTAGATGCTATGAATAACTTAAGGTTGTGGTTGACATGAACAACTCTAGGTCGTGAGCTCAATATTGTAGATGCTATGAATAGCTCAAGGGTGTGGATGACATGAACGACTCTAGGTCATGAGCTTAGGGCTCTAGATATTATGAATAACTTAGGGTTGTGGTTGACATGAATGACTCTGGGTCATAAGCTCACGACTTTAGATGTTATGAACAACTTAAGGTTGTGGATTATATGAGCTACTCTAGGTTATGAACTCAAGGCTCTAAATGCCATGAATTGCCCAGGGTTTTGGATGACATGAAGGACTCCGGGTTATGAGCTCACAACTCTAGATGCTATGAACAACTCAAGGCTATGGATGATATGAGCTACTCCGGGTCATGAACTTAAGGCTTTAAATGCTATGAACTAGTCAAGGTTCTAGATGACATGAATGACTTCAGGTCATGAGCTTAGGGATCTAAATGCTATGAACAACACAAGGTTATGGATGATATTCACAATTCTAGGTTGTGAGCTCAAGGATCTAGATGTTATAAAGAGCTTAGGGTTGTGGATGATATGAATGATTATGGGTTGATCTCATCCATAGGTCAAAGCCACTACTAATTTCAGCACAAGCTCGATATTCTCTCTAGATTGAGAAATAATACAATGAAACAGATTGGTGGAAATGCACCTAAGTCACATACAATGCAAGAGGTTGAGGCAAGAATGCTCATAGAGTATAATACATTGAATAAGGATAGATAATAGTGAAACTTGATCATCCTTAAATAAATAATGAATTCTAAATTTATAACATCATGTCATGCTTTTAAGGGCTCTATCCTAACACTAGAACCCTTAGCTCATGACCCAGAGTAGTTCATATCAACCACAGACCTGAGTTGTTCATATCATCTAGAGCCTTGAGTTCACTACTATGAGTCGTTCTTGTCATCCATAGCCATGAGGTGTTTATAAAATTTAGAGCCTAATGCTCATGACCAAGAATTGTTCATATCTTCTAAAGTCGTGAATTGTTCATAGCATCTAGCGGCTTGAGCTCATGGGATAATGAGTTATTCATATCATCAACAACTTTGAGTTGTTCATAGTATCTAGAGCCTTGAGCTCATGACACAGAGACATTCATGTCATCCATATCCCTAAACTATTCATAGCATCTAGAGCCCTTAGCTCATGACCCAAAGTAGTTCATGTCAACCATAGCCCTGAGTTGTTCATAGCATTTAAAGCCTTGAGCTTATGAATCGGAGTTGTTCATGTCATCCACAACCCTGAATTCTTCATAGCATCCAGAGTCATAAGTTCATGACTCAGAGTAGCTTAGGTCACCCACAACCTTAAGTTTGTCATAGCATCTAGAGCCTTCAGCTCATGACTGACACTCATTCTTATCAACCACATTCCTAACTCATTTATGGCATACAGTGCCCTGAACTCACGACCAGGAGTCTTGAGGACTGAAATCAAAGCACACCAGTTGATTGAATACCAATCAACAGGGTGTACACCAGTTGGGCATGAATCATCATTGCATCTAGAGGACTGAAGTCAAAGGATCATGACCTAGAGTAACTTATGTCATTAACAACCATGAGTTGTTTATAGCATCTAGAGCCTTGAGCTCATGACCCAAACTCATTCTTATAAATCACAAAGCTGAGCTTTTCATAACATATAGAGCCCTAAGCTCATGACTCAGAGTATTTCATGTGATGCACAACCTTGAGTTATTCATAGCATTTAAAGCCATTGGTTCACAACCAAGAATCGTTTATATTATTCTCAACCCTAAGCTATTCATATGGGTTGTAGATGCTATCAACAACCCAGGGTTGTGAATAGCATGAATGACTCTAGTTCATGAGATCAGGCTTTTAGATTGTATGAACAACTTAGGGTTGTGGTTGGCAATAAAGACTCTGAGTTGTGAGCTTAAGGATCTAGATGCTATGTACAACTTAAAGTTGTCGATGACAAGAAAGATTCCAAGTCATCAGTTTAAGGTTTTAGATGCTATGAACATCTCAGGTCTATGGTTGACATGAATGACTTCGGGTCATGAGTTTAGGGCTCTTGATGCTATGAACAACTGAGGGTTGTGTTTGACATGAATAACTCTATGTCTTGAGCTCAAGGCTCTAGATGCTATGAACTACTCAAGGTTGTGCTTAACATGAACGACTCTGGGTCATGAGGTCAAGGCTCTAGATGCTATGAACAACATAGGTTTATGTTTGACATGAAAACTCGAAGACGTGACCTTAAGGCTCTAGATGCTCTTAACGACTCAATGTTATGAATGACATAAATGACACCGAGCATGAGCTGAGACCTCCAGATTCTATGAACTATTCAAGGTCATGGTTGACATTAAAGAGTCCAGGTCATGAGATAAGGGTTGTAGAGGCCATACAAAGGTCTAGGCTATCGATCACATAAAAGACTTTAGTTCATCAATTGAGGGCTCTAGATGCTATAAATAGCTCAGTTTCTAGATGACATAAATGACTCTAGTTCATGAGCTTCAGGCTTTATATAATATAAACAACTCAGGGTTGTGGTTGATATGAAAGACTTTGGGTCGTGAACTCAGGACTCTAGATACTTTGAACAGCTCCAAGCTATGAATTGCTCAAGGTTGTGATTACATGAACAACTCTGGGTCATGATCATAGGGATCTAGATGTTATAAACTGCTCATGGTGCTAGTTCACATGAACGACTCTAGGTCGTGAGCTCAAGGCTCTAGATGCAACATACACCTCTAGGTTGTGGTTGACATGAATGAATTTGGGTCATGAGCTCATGGATTTAGATGATATGAACAAATCAAAGCTATGGATGACATGAATGACTTTGGGTCTTGAGCTCAATTCTCTAGATACTATGAAGAACTCAGGGTTGTGTTTGACATGTGCTGTTCTGGGTCATAAGCTTATGGATCTAGGTTCTATAAACATCCTAAGGTTGTTGATGACATGAGCTACTCTAGGTTGTGAGCTTAGGGATCTAGATGCTATGAACAACTCAGGGTTGTGGTGGATAAGAACCACTCTGAGTCACGATCTTAGGCCTTAAGATGCTATGAACAACTCAGGGTTATGGTTGATATGAAGACTATAGGTCTTGAGATTAAGGCTCTAAATACTTATAACAACTTAGGGTTATGGATTACATGAATGACTCTGAGTCATGGCCTCAAGATTATATGAATAGCTCCGGGTTGTGGTTGACATGTGAGGCTCCGGGTCCCGAGCTCAAGGTTTTAGAAGTTATGAACAACTCAAAGTTATGGATGATATGAAAGACTTGGGATCCCATGAGCTTAGTCCTCTAGATTTTATGAACTAATTAGGGTTGGGAAAAATAGGAATGATTTTGTGTCATGAGCTCAAGCCTTTAGATGCTATGAACTGCTCAATGTTATGGATGACATGAACAACTCTGGGTCATGAGCTTAAGGCTCGACATGCTATCAAGAACTTAGGGTTGTGGTTGACCTGAACTACTTCTAGTCATGAGCTAAGGGGTCTAGATGCCATGAATAGCTCATAGTTATGGATGATATGAATTACTCGATCTCTTATGACCTGGGGCCTCTAGATACTATGAACTACTCAAGGTTGTGGATTGATTGCGTGCCTAACTGGTGTACCTTGAGTTTGGTCCTCAGACAGGAGTAATCAACAAAATTTATAACCTATATCACCATGCACTAGGATAGTCTTAGCTAATATATCATAGTGGCTCTAGGATCGTTCACTGGGAAGGGTTTTCAACTTACAACTGATACCAATTCAAAGTTGAATTGGTGCTTTTTCATTTCAAGGTTAGCTTAAGAAGAAAACATAAACTTTGGTTGAAAAATGATTTGTTTTAAGCTAACTAAAAAGAAGTAATGGGAATTACTTATGAAGAAAAACGTTCCTTGGAGTTTTAGGATCACTAGGGTTAAGCTCCTCATGCAAAAATAGATCTCCGATCACTTGAATCTTTTCCTCGCATTAGAGAATTAACATATAGTAATTCTCTAACTAGTGTTGTACAGATGTTTCCCTTTAATGGATTTCAACACTAATTCCCTCTCACTGATGCAACTTGCAATGGCTCGTGCCTCTCACCTAGCATTTGCCATTCAAGGTGATCATTAACCTTGGACTTCCCTTCTCAAGCTCGCAAGAGATAACTAATGGATGTCTCCTTAGAGTCTAAAAGCTTACCAAGTGTTGGCAATTCTAGAAAATCCTACCTTCAAGTCACCTCCCAAAGGCTCAAAAGAGATAAACTAGTGCATCTCCATGGACGGAGATCACTTGCCTTACCAAGTGTTGGCTTAGGTGAATTGAAGGCATTTTAAGTTAACTAAAAACATAGAAATCATAAATTGGTCACACTTTCTCTTCATTAACAACTGAAACAACAAAACTTCCAATTCTTGCATTCGGGGCCTTACCCGGCTACCTTAGCTCCAAGGAACTAAAAGCCTAGCCAAGCATTCTCTACGGAAACATCCTTAGAGCTTGTTTGGCTAGTAAGAAAAAAATATACAATACAATCAAATTGAGTAGGTAAGGCAGAGCAAAGCTTTGCATTTTACTTCCTTCAAAACTATACAAAAAGTGTCTCTAAGAACAAGCTCCCGAGATATGTCTGATGGAAAATTACAAAACAATATATATGAGGCTATTTACCCTTTGTTCTTGCTTAATAACTAAGGAATCCTATAATTGATGGATTACAAGGAGAGAATGGGGATTTAAACATCAAATATCTGAAAGCACTTAAGAGGATTTCGCAGTCGTGCAAGATGGTTGCAAAATTTCACAAGCTAAAGGACACCATTTCGCAGCCTGTGAAATTGGCCTTCAGCTTGGTGTGATCGGCTTCCAATGGCTTTAACTTCTTCATTTCAGGTCCGAATCATGCACCATTTGAAGCATTGGATTTCTGACTTCTTGAGCTTCAAAACGACATATAGAATGTATAAATTGAGCTCCAAGAAGTGCTCCAAAAGTGTTCAATAGTTTCTGTCCTTTTGAACTCTTCATGTTAAATTTCTCTCTTTGCTTTCCCTCCTTGCATTCATGATTTGCTTTTGGCAAAGGATTATAAAGCTTCAAAGATTTGGTTCTTCATGTTAATGAGCTTCCAATTGCTTTTCCATGGATTCCATAGAACTCTCCTCAATCTTGGATTGCTTTGGTGATCAAAATACTATCAAAAGCACCAAAACTTACACAATTTGATTAGAAACGATTGCAAAGGTACTTAATATGCTAATTGAGTTAAAAGGTAATAACTACTACTCAAAAGTGTTTAAAAGAGTTAATTACAAGCTACAAAATAACACTTTTTGAGTAGTAATTACTCCCCCCAACCGACATATTGCTAGTCCCTTAGCAATAAAGGAGAGAAAAAGTAAACTAAATAGTACTATACTTTACAAAATCATGCTGATCACTTCAAAAAATTTTAAGTGGCATGATGATCAAGCTCTCACATGGGACATTAAAGATATAAAACTCAAAATTCAGCAAGAGTTATCAAATACTTTACCTAATCACAATTCATAAAGAGAAGGCATTATGCAAATTGAAGCTTTAAAATCATTTCCACTTCCAAAGGACCAAACCTTACTCTTCCACTAAAATCTAAGTGTTATTTATTAGCTTCCGAATATAGTATTGATTACTACCCAAAAAGTGTTATTTTACACCTTTAATTCATTATGTTTTAAACACTTTTGTGTAGTAGTTCTCCATCTTTATCCCAATTGGCATGTTAAGGACCTAGCAATGACTTCTAATCATATTTGTGGCTAGTTTTAGTATTTTGACAGCTTTTTGGATCATTAAGACAAGCCAAGCAAAGGAGAGAAGCAAAGAGAAAATGAAGAAAATAGAGGACAGCAGCTACAGTCTTATTTCGCGCTTTTGGAGCACTTTCCGAAGTCCATTTTATAAATTCTATATACCATTTCAAAGCTCAGGAAGTCAAGAATCCAACAATTCAAACCGTGTACGATTTGGAGCTGAAATGAGGAAGATATGGCCTTCTGAAGACAACTGCTCCAGGCTTGTGCGAAATTCGCACAACACCTTCAGCTTGTGCGAACCTTGTGCGAAACTCGCACAACACTCGCACAACATTCGCACAGCCCATGCGTGGTGCGAATTTTCCTTTGTTCCGCCGACTCCACATGAGATATTTTCTTTTAGATATTTTTGTATAAATTTCCATTCTTCTCCTTGTAATCCACCAATCATAAGATTTTTTAGCTAGGAAGGTTGGAAAAACTTCTCTATATATATTCCCTTGCATCCATTGTAACAAACATAGACGGATATATGGAGAGACGGATGGAGATGTAAGATATATAAATATATAGAATATACAGAGCCTTGCTCTGTTTTTCCTTCTCTTTCATTTTTCATTTTCTTGTTAGCCAAACATTCTTTGAGATGTTTTCTCAGAGGATGAGAGGCTAAACTTTTTGTTTCTCAAAGCATGGATGTTATGTGATGACTTGGATGCAATCCCATGGAAATTTCTCGCACCTAGAAGGTAAGGTAGTCATTTTTCATTAAAGGTTCATTAATGCAAAGTTTGGTTTTTATTTCCTTTGGACAACTTCCAACGGCCAATACTTGATAAGCTTTTGGATTTCTATCCATTAGTTATCTCCTACGAGCTATTGGAAGGTGAGGTTTTCAATTCCA
>BKBX01005946.1:1531849-1664346 GCA_008326845.1 Vitis x labruscana x Vitis vinifera | reverse complement strand
ACCTAGCTCTTTTTCAACACTTAGCAAACTGAACAAATTTAATAGGCTAAGAACGCACCTTTTTGTTTCAAATTTTTTTTATTGTAGGAGTACAAGGCTTAAGGGTATTCTTTTCTAAATTGTCCATGTAACGGGGGTCCATCGATGACTCCCAACCAATTAAGGTTTAGGGCACCAAGCTTTAAGGATCTTTCAACCACTAACTCCTTGGATTTTACCCCGGACTATTGAGAATGCATTTCAATACCCAAGCACCTACAGTATGTTAAACTCCACCTATTCACCCTTGTGACGAGCATTGAGGTCGGTGACTCCCAACCAATGAAGGCTTAGGGCACCAGGCTTTAAAGTTTTTCACCATATACCCCTCGAACCTTGCTCGGGTTTCAAGGCAAGCAAACATTTTTCTTTCTTTTCTTCTTTTTTTTTTTCAAAGGCTCATTGGCCTTTTGTAAGGTGTCCCAACACTATTAAATGAGGTCAAAGGTACCAAGTCTAAATTTTCCTAAGTCAAGAGGGAAATAGTTTTTCATCTTATAATCAGAACCTATTGTGCACAGTGTGTGAATAGCTTAAAGTGGAAGAACTAAGGTTGAATTCAATAGAAGTTTTAACAATTCATCAACTTTATTAAGCATAAAACAAACTCTAAGCCAAGTGAAAAATAAAAATTCAATTTCTCTCATTTCAATTTGAGAATTTTTCCTTAATAACCATGGAGAGTAAAATAAAAACTTTAAAAAATTTTAAATTTAAACAAAAAGCAACTAAATTATCAAAATAACTTAGCATTAATAACAAAAACTTCCTTCCTCAACTCTCCCCCCAACCAAGCTGAACATTGTCCTCAATGTGGCATGAGCGATTTGAAATTACAGGGAAGAAGTGGTGGCTCTTGAATGATATGAAGTTTGAGTAGTGATTGGAGAAACCACATGTTTCAAAAACAATAAAAGATATGAGTAGAGGAATTGAAATAAAATAATGCTAAGAGTGCTAAAAAAGTGATAGATTTGTATTACTTCATTTCATGAAAGTACAATGTCAAAGAAAACAAGTAATACAACTAATCCCAATATAGAATGCCAAAAGCATGGGATTACAAGTGCTACTGCAGTAAGGAAAACATAAACGAAATACATAAACGAAATATATAAAGGAAAGTATGTAAATGATCAAATAGTGGCTGGAGGATGATGTGGAGATGATGGCTCGGATGCCTTTGCCTCTCCTGTAGTGGGATCCTCAGAGGGCAAAGTCTGCTCTACGAGAGGAGGGGCCTATGATGGCTCTGGTGGGATAGGAATAGCATGTTCAGGAGTCGGTGGAATACCCAGATGATGCTGAATATGCCTTATGATGGCAGTATGCTGGGTTTGAGTGGCAATAATCTGCTCCTGATGAGCACAAAGAGCTATCATCTACTGAGTGAGGATGCTCTGAGAAGTGGCCAATGCTTAGAAAGTGTGGCATACGCCTCTATACTCGATAATGGATATAGTAATCCTAGGCATAGATCAAGGAGATGGCTCTGATGTAGCTGGAATAACAGGAGAAGTCTGTGGTGTGGTAGGAGGAGCAGAGGGTGCAACCTCTGGTATAGGCTCTACAGGGGCTGCATGGGCTGGTGCTACTCTGATGTCAGTTGGTATCTCAACCGGTTGTGGCTCCCCTGGCTGCTATGGATGCTCTGGTCCAACTAGGGCTCCCTGGTCTGCACCATAGGCTGTCATACTCGTCCATTTGTCAAGAGTGAATATCTCTCGACAAATACTTCTACGCTTAAGCTGAGGGTCTGATGGGTATCCCAAGTGCTCCAAAATCTGGCATAGCAATCTGGGGAAGAGAAGTGGAATGGCATGCGCTCGGAGTAGCTTCTTCCTATGGACCTTCTCTTCAAAGTACAGAAGAGCGGCCATAATAAGATGATGAGGGCCAAAGAAGTATCCCTCAGATATCCTGAATAATGCCTCCAACAAAACTCATCTCCTCTACACCCAATGCTGAAGTGGAAAGATGTTATGGCGCAGGAGTGCATCAATGAAGAACATGCTGGGAGAGAGCTCCTTCCTCAAGATATACTGGCGCGAGGATGCCCCTCTGGACAGAATGTGGACTATGTTGCTCTGTGCAGTATCAGTCTAGACTCAAAAATCCTTTGGACGTGCTAGCTCATAAGGAATATGGAGTGCCTCTGCTAAGTGCCTGGCTCCCAAAATACCATGACGTCCGTCTATGGTGAAGTGGATAACTATAGGATCCCGGACTTGGTGTGTGGTCATGGACTGATAGAAGTCCAATGCTATGCGGGGATAGAAAAAATCCCTGGGAGTCAGGAGGTGCTCCATATGGTACCTCTGTAGCAGATGGAAGGAATCCTTGAGCTCAGGCTGAAGTCGAAAAGTAGTTATGTCAAAACAGAGCTCGGAGTGGAATGGCCTTGCCCTACAATCCAAATTACCCTCAATGGGTGGCTGAGTGACCATTGGGCGTCTGATAACCACCTCAGGAGTCATGCCTGAGGGAATCAGAGACTCCTTGGATAGTGGCTGAGATGGCTGAGGCGCTTTGACAGGTGGCCGAGATGGCTGAGGCTCGGATTCAGGCTCTGAAGATGGCTCTGTTAAGTCAATTAACTCTGATATCTTGGCTTTATTCTTTGGGGGACCGCTACCTGAGTTTTTGGTTTTCGAAGAGCTCACCCCGGCCATGGTGAGTGACCTCCTTGTGTGATAACGCCTCGGAGGAAGACTCATGGGCGCGTCTTCAACCAGAGGTGGGATGACCCGTGGTCGTGGAGGCTCGGATATGGCAACTTGGATAGGGCTCCCTCTTGGGATTCTCAAGCGAGTTGATGGGGATGAGGACATAGCTCCTTTGATTTTGGCCATGGCTATCTCAAAGACGGTGCCCGAAGGTGCGCGCGGCTTGGCTTAGGTGGAGGGGTCAGACGGAAGGTTGCTCTGGCTTGGCTCCTCTTTGGCACTTATTTGAAGTTCAAATGACCAGTTAAAAAGTGAAATGAGGAATTTATAACGTTTAAATAGGATGCCAAGGGACGCTTTTCATTTTCGCAGCAGGGGGGCAATTTCATAGCGAGAGGTCGATTTCGCAGCGGAAGGGCATTTTCGCAGCCAATTCGCAACTGCAAAATGAGGGTGGAGGGCTGCGAAATGGCACTCGTGTGCCAAGGGGTAGTTTCACAGCTGCGAAATCACCTACGAAATGGGGGTTCGGTTGCGAAATTGGGATTTTTTAGGCGTGGAGGATTTCCTTAAGCATTTCGCAGCTGCGAAACGAGGAAGAGGGGAGGGAGGGTCTGCGAAATGGCACTCGTGTGCCAAGCGGGTGTTTTGCAGAGGGGGGGATGAGGCTGCAAAATCATTTTGCAGCCATGGGGCGATTTCGCAGCGAGTACTTGGGGGTTGCGAAATTATTTCGCAGCCAAGAGACCATGGATTTTTTAGGCTTTTAAGCTCCTCTTAATTCCTAGTGACCTTCCTTCAATTTCTTTGCAATTCCTCCTAAATTAGATCATTCAAAAAGATTAAATTATATAAAAAATAACACAACTTAAGACTAAAATTAAAATCAAAAGAATTAATAATTTAAATTAAGAATATAAACAAAAATATGGACTTTGGTGAAACCAAGTCCATCTAACCCTTTTCTGATTAGGCTCTCTATGGCTCAATGAGGTTGATTTCCTCCTTTTCTTACTTGAATGGCTCAATGAATGGCTTGAGACGATGGCCATTGACTTTAAAAGTGTCTGTGCTATTGGAATTCAGTAATTCCACCACTCCATTGGGATGCACTTGGTGAATAATGAAAGGGCCTATCCACCCTGACTTGAGCTTCCCAGGAAAGATATGGAGCCTTGAGTCATAGAGTAAGAATTTTTGTTCTTTCTGGAATTCTTTGTTGGAGATTAATTGATCATGCCACCTCTTCATCCTCTGTTTTACAACTTTGGAATTGATGTAAGCATCATTTCTTAATTCCTCCATCTCATTAAGGTCTAAGCACCTCTTTGCCCCGGCTCTAATCAAGTCCATGTTTAACCTCTTGATTGCCCACCAAGCCTTATATTCAACTTCCACAAGAAGATGGCATGCTTTTCCATAGACTAGGTGATAGGGAGACATGCCAAGAATAGTCTTGTAAGCTATTCTATATGCCCATAGTGAATCATGAAGCTTAATAGACCAATCTCTTCTACTCGTGATCACCAACTTCATCAATATGTTCCTGATTTCCCTGTTGGCTAGTCAACTTGCCCGAAAGTCTGAGGGTGATAAGGTGTGGCTACCTTATGCTTCACTCCATACTTGGCTAATAGGGTTTCAAAAGGTCTGTTGCAAAAATGAGTACCTCCATCACTGATGATGGCCTTGGGCACCCCAAATCTTGAGAAAATGTTCTCTTTAAGAAACTTGAGAACCACTCTATGATCATTGTGTTTACAGGGGATTGCCTCAACCCATTTAGAAGCATAGTCCACCCCCACCAAGATATAAGAGTTACTAAAAGACATTGGGAATGATCCCATGAAATCAATGCCCCAAACATCAAAGAGATCAATTATTAGAATGGGGTTCATGGGCATTTGATTTCTTTTTGTAAGCTTCCCGAGCCTTTGGCATCTATCACAGCTCCTACACATGATGTGGGCATCTTTGAAGAGTGAAGGCCAAGTAAACCCTGATTGCAACACCTTCATGGTTGTTTTCTGAGAGGCAAAGTGGCCTCCACATGCATTCTCATGGCAATGGCTGAGGATTCCTTGTTGCTCTTCCTCGGGGACACACTTCCTTATTATCTGATCTGCATAATACTTGAAAAGAAAAGGCTCTTCCCAATAATAAGCATGAATCTTTGCAAAGAAGTGCTTCCTGTCTTGTGCTTTCCACTCACTTGGAACTTCACCAATAACCAAATAGTTAGCAATATGAGCATACCAAGGAGTTTTCTCTAGCAACATAAGTGATTCCTTAGGAAATTCATCATTAATAGGTAAGACATGGGAATTGTGTGTTATAGCCAACCTTGAAAGGTGGTCAACTACCACATTCTTCACTCCTTTCTTGTCTCTGATTTGGATATCGAACTCTTGTAATAAAAGAATCCATCTAATCCACCTTGCTTTTGCATCTTGCTTTGTCAATAAATACTTCAAGGCTGAATGGTCAGTGAAAACAATGATGAAAGACCCTACTAGATAAGCACGAAACTTGTCTAAGGCAAACACCACAACTAGCAATTCTTTCTCCATAGTTGTGTAGTTCCTTTGAGCTTCGTTCAATGTCTTGCTTGCATAGTAGATCACATAACGCTTTCCATATTCTCTTTGGCCAAGTACAACTCATATAGCAAAGTCACTGGCATCACACATTACTTCAAATGGTAGTTGCCAGTTGGGAGCTCTCACTATTGGAGCGGTTGTCAAGAATTGCTTCAGTTGATCAAAACTCCTTTGACATCTTTCATCCCATATAAACTTAGCATCCTTAGCCAAGAGTTCACAAAGAGGCTTTGAAAGCTTAGAAAAGTCTTTCATAAATCTCCTATAGAACCCTGCATGGCCAAGGAATTGTCTTACTCCTTTCATAGTTGTTGAGGATGGCAATTTGACAATAAGTTCCACCTTTGCTTTATCAACTTCAATGCCTTTCTTGGAGATGATATGACCTAGGACAATTCCTTGATGTACCATAAAATGGCATTTCTCCCAGTTGAGTACCAAGTCCTTTTCAATGCATCTGTTAAGAACCGCTTCCAAGTTGACTAAGCATTCTTCAAATGTACCTCCATAAATGGTGATGTCATCCATGAAAACCTCCATAATTCGCTCCACCATATCACTGAAGATACTTAGCATACATCTTTGGAATGTTGCAGGTGCATTGCATAAACCAAAAGGCATTCTTCTATAGGCGTATGTTCTAAATGGACATGTGAAAGTGGTCTTCTCCTGATCTTCAACATCAATTTCAATTTGAAAATACCCGGAGTACCCGTCCAAGAAACAATAGAAAGGATGGCCAGAGACTCTCTCCAACACTTGATCAATAAGTGGCAGTGGAAAATGATCTTTCCTTGTCACAACATTCAACTTTCTATAATCAATACACACCCTCCAACTTGAAGTGAGGTGTGTAGCAATTTCTTCTCCTTTTTCATTTTAAACCACAGTAATCTCTAACTTCTTTGGTACCACTTGAGTAGGACTCACTCAAGGGCTGTCAGATATGGGGTAGATAATACCTGCTTGAAGTAGCTTTAGTACCTTAGCACGCATCACCTCTTGCAAATGAGGATTCAATCTTCTTTGAGGTTGATGAATTGGTTTAGCTTCTTCCTCCATGTATATATGATGCGTGCAAACCAAAGGACTGATGCCTTTCAAGTCAGATATTTGCCATCCTATTGCTTTCTTACACCTCTTGAGAACTTCAAGTAGAGAAATCTCCTAATGAGTAGTAAGAGATGAAGATATAACAATAGGGCATTGTTTATTTTCTTCCAGGTACGTGTATTTCAACTCCATGGGCAGAGGCTTCAAATTGAGCTTTGGGATATCTTCTTTAGCAGCTTCTTGTGCCTCCTCTTTATTGAACAAAGGTAGAATCTCTTCTCTCCTCCTCCAACCTTGTAGAGTAGCAAGCACATCAGAGGGTTTAGGCAACCCTTCTTCAAGATCTCCAAGACTTTCATTCAACTTATCTTGCATATTCTGATTACAGTGCTCCTCCACTAGAGTGTCAATAATGCATACCTCTTCCGGACCTTTTTCTTCTTCCGGAGTGATTAGCTTTTTGGACATATAAAAGATATTGAGCTCAAGTGTCATGTTGCCAAAAGTGAGTTGCATGAGTCCATTCCTACAATTGATGATTGCATTTTATGTAGCAAGAAATGGCCTTCCAAGGATGATAGGAACATAACTAGCTTCCTTTACAATGGGGTCCGTATCAAGAACAACAAAGTCTACTGGATAGTAGAAATTATCAACTTGAACTAAGACATCTTCAATTATCCCCCTTGGAATTTTCACTGATCTATTAGCTAGAGATAGCGTGATTGATGTCGGCTTCAATTCACCAAGTCCCAATTGCTTGTAGACAGAGTATGGTAGCAAATTCACACTTGCTCCCAAGTCTAACAAAGCTTTCTCCATTACCTTTCCTCCAATCATGACTGAAATGGTAGGACATCCCAGATCTTTGTACTTCAAAGGAGACTTGTGATTCGTTCCCAATTGGTGTCTCAGCTAATTCATGTCCTCTCAATGGGCCCTAACAATGGTGCCATTTGATGCGTGTCCAGCTGGTGTCCCTTGATTGTGGTCCTCAGAAGGGAGTAATCAACAAAATTTATAACCTATTACACCATGTACTAGGATAGCCTTAGCTAGCATAGCATAGTGGCTCTAGGGTCGTTCATTGGGATGGGTTTTCACTTCACAATTGATATTAGTTAAAGAGCTGAATTGGTGCTTTTTCATTTCAAGGTTAGCTTTAAAAGAAAACATAAAGATGTTTGAATGAAAAAGGTTTGGTTTTAAACTAACCAAAAATAGTAACTGATTTTACTTACAAAGAAAAGTGTTTCTTGGAGTTTAGATCACTAGACTTAGGTTCCTCATACAAAAAGAAGAGTTCCAGTCACTTGTTTCTTTTCCTCGCATTAGAAAATTAACATATAGTTAATTCTATAACTGGTGTGGTACATATGCTTCCCTTTAATGGGTTCAAACACTAAATCCCTCTCACTGATGCATCTTGCAATGGCTCATGCCTCTCACCTAGCATTTGTCATTCAAGGTGATCCTTAACCTTGGATTACCCGTCAAAAGCTCGCAAGCGATAACTAATGGATGTCTCCTTAGAGTCTAAAAGCTTACCAAGTGTTGGCTATTCTAGAAAATCCTACCTTCAAACCACCTCCCAAAGGCTCGCAAGAGATAAACTAGTGCATCTCCATGGACAGAGATCACTTGCCTTACCAAGTGTTGGCCCAGGTGATTTAAAGGCGTTTTAAGTTAACTAAAAAGATAAAAACCATTAACGGGTCACACTTTCTCTTCATTAAAAACTAAAGCAACAAAACTTCCAATTTATGCATGTGGAAACTTACCCGGCTTTCTTCACTCCAAGAGATGAAGAGCCTAGCCTCTCATTCTCTGAGAAAACATCCTCAGAGTTTGATTGGCTAGAAAGAAAAATAACGAGAAAACAAAAATATGAAGGAAAAACAGAACAAGTGCTCTGTAAAATATATTTCTTCCTTTCGCCGATTACATGATGATTTTTGTGTAAAGAAAATTACAAACTATATATAAGAGGTTATTCACCCTTTGTTCTTACTTAAAGACTAAGGAATCCTATGATAGGTGGGTTACAAGGAGAGTTTGGGGATTTAGACCTCAAATATCTAAAGCAAAATATCTCAAAATGTCGGTCGCAAAAATCGGGAAGCTTCAGGAGAAATTCCACAGCAAAGGGGCTGTGAAATTTCGTAGCAAAAGGACAACATTTTCGCAGCCCAAGGCTGATTTCACACCCGTGCAAAATTTTCCTTCAGCTTGGAGTGATCGGCTTCCAATGGCTGTAACTCCTTCATTTCAACTTCGAATCGTACACCGTTTAAAGCATTGGATTGTTGACTTCCTGAGCTTTGAAACGACATATAGCATGCATAAATTGAACTCCAGGAACTGCTCCAAAAGTGTCAGACATGACTGTCATCAAGAATGCTTCATGGCAGATTTCTCTTTGCTTCCCCTCCTTGCATTCTGGATTTGTTTATGGAAAAGGACTTCAAAGCTTCAATTCTTCATGTTTCTGAGCTTTCCATTGCTTTGCCATGGATTCCAAATAACTCTCCTCAATCTTGGATTGCTTTGGTGATCAAATTACTAACAAAAACACCAAAACTTACACAATTTGATTAGAAATGATTGCAAAGGTCCTTAATATGTTAATTGGGTTAAAAGGTAATAACTACTACTCAAAAGTGTTTAAAAGAGTTAATTAAAAGCTATAAAATAGCACTTTTTGAGTAGTAATCAACTTGCATTGTATGATAGCACTTACTTGCTCAATCAAGAAGGCTTTCTTATTCACATTCAACCCTCTTTTGATAGTACACAAGTCCTTTAAGAATTTTGCATATGTTGGAACTTGTTTAATCATATCCAGCAATGGAATATTGACATTCACTTGTCTCAATACTTCAAGGATTTCAGATGCATTTCTAATCCCCTTTTTCCCATGCAAAGCTTGAGGAAAAGGTGGAGATGTATGTTTCTTCAGCATTTCTTCCTTAATAAGCACTTTCTCCAGATTTGCATTCACTGTTGAATCTTGGTCCTCTTTCCCTTCACTGATATCTTTCTTCTTTCCTTTGATTTCCTCCCTCTTCTTTGTCTCTTCTTCTTCTTCCTCTTCAACATGTGGCTTGGGTGTTGGCAACTCAACTTTTTTACCACTCCTTAAAGTGATCAAGGCTTTAACATCTCTCACCTGTGAAGATTCTCCCTCATGAGTTTCCACTTCATGGATACCCTTGGGGTTTTGGTGAGGTTGAGAAGGAAATCTACCCTTCTCTTTCATTCTGTTCAAGTTAGTGAGCCTTGCGATTGAGTATTGGAGATTATCTATCTTCTGAGATAAGTCATTTTGCATCCCATCCATCCTTTTATTCAAAGTATTCTCTACACTGTCAATTCTTTGACTAAGTTGAGCATTGATGGATTTTTGGTCTCCAACAAAATCTCCCACAACCTTGCTGAGATTCACTATTGCTTGTTCAAGACTTGAAGCTTGTTGAGATTGTTGAGCCGGCTGTTGGTATTGAGGTGCTCTTGGCTTTCATGAAAAATTTGGATGATTCCTCTAACTTGAGTTGTAAGTATTTCCATACGAAGCATTGTTGTTGGGCTTGAATTGTCCAATGACATTGGCTTGATCTCCAAACATTTCTCTAACAGCTGGAATTGTAGGGCACTCCTCCACCAAGTGTTCATAAGATTGACAAATAGGACATGGCTTTACTTGCACTAATGTTTCAGCAACAGCTTGCACTTCATGTATCTTTTTCAGTTCTAGCTCCTCCAATCTTATTGTCATAGTTGCAAATTTTGCTTTCATATCAACATCTTCATTCAAGGTGTACATCCCAGCCTTAACATTGAAAACATTCAGTTGAGACTTCATTTTCCCCACTTTTCCTTTGTTCGGTTCATCCCATCCCCTTGAAACTTCAGCCACATAACTCATGAAATCCATAGCTTCCTCTGGATTCTTACTCATGAAATCTCCTCCACACATTGTCTCGAGGAGTTGCTTCATTGAGGAAGACATCCCATCATAGAAATAACTCACCAACAGCCATGTATCAAAACCATGGTGAGGACAAGCATTGATGGCTTCCGTGTATCTTTCCCAACACTCATAGAATTTCTCATTCTCTTTAGCTGAGAAGTTTGAAATTTGCCTTTTCAAGCCATTTGTTCTGTGAGTAGGAATTTTTTTTTTTGAGGAATTCAGCTTGTAAATCAGTCCAAGTACGAATACTCCTTGGCCTTAAAGACTTAAGCCAAATTTTGGCCTTATCCTTTAAAGTAAAAGGAAATAGCTTAAGCCTCATCAACTCGATTGAAGCTCCTCCCTCTTGGAATGTATTACAAACATCTTCAAATTCCTTGATATGTGCATAGGGATTCTCACTTTCCATCTCATGGAAAATTGGTAGAAATGGAACAATATGTGGTCTGATCACTAGCTGCTCTATAGGGGGCACTATACATGATGGTGCACTCATACGAGGTGGATGCATGCAATCCCTCATTGATCTAAATGCATTAGGATTGTCTTGGTGACCATGGTGGCTACGCTGATCTTCAGGTGTAGCTTCCATGATATTCAAGCTCAATTCCAATTCCTTGTTATGAGGTGTTTCACATTTAACAAGCCTTCCTCCACTATCTCGTATGCAATTTGGCATACACAACTAGTATTAACTGTAACAAAAACAAAAAGAAAAGAAAATAGAGGAAAACAAGACTACAAAAAGATAAAAATTAACTAAAACTAAATTAAAAGATATGTTAGAGTATGAACAAGTAAAACAAACAATTAAAAGAGTTAGTAAAGTGAGAAAAATTACCAAACTTGTGATCAAAATCACAAGTACTCTGAAATCATATCACTATGAAGTTGGCATCTTCCTCGGTAACGGCGCCATTTGATTGCGTGCCTAGCTGGTGTACCTTGAGTTTGGTCCTCAGACAGAAGTAATCAACAAAATTTATAACCCATATCACCATCCACTAGGATAGCCTTAGTTAATATAGCATAGTGGCTCTAGGATCGTTCACTGGGAAGGGTTTTCAACTTACAACTGATACCAATTCAAAGTTGAATTGGTGCTTTTTCATTTCAAGGTTAGCTTCAGAAGGAAACATAAACTTTGGTTGAAAAAAAGATTTGTTTTAAGCTAACTAAAAAGAAAGTAATGGGAATTACTTATGAAGAAAAACGTTTCTTGGAGTTTTAGGATCACTGGGGTCAGGCTCATCATGCAAAAATAGAGCTCCGGTCACTTGAATCTTTTCCTCGCATTAGAGAATTAACATATAGTTAATTCTCTAACTGGTGTTGTACAGATGTTTCCCTTTAATGGATTTCAGCACTAATTCCCTCTCACTGATGCAACTTGCAATGGCTCGTTCCTCTCACCTAGCATTTTCCATTCAAGGTGATCATTAACCTTGGACTTCCCTTCTCAAGCTCACAAGAGATAACTAATGGATGTCTCCTTAGAGTCCAAAAGCTTACTAAGTGTTGGCAATTCTAGAAAATCCTACCTTTAAGTCACCTCCCAAAGGCCCGCAAGAGATAAACTAGTACATCTCCATGGACGGAGATCACTTGCCTTACCAAGTGTTGGCCCAGTTGAATTGAAGGCATTTTAAGTTAACTAAAAACATAGAAATCATAAACAGGTCACACTTTCTCTTCATTAACAGTTGAAACAACAAAACCTCTAATTCTTGCATTCAGGGCCTTACCCGGCTACCTTAGCTACAAGGAACTAAAAGCCTAGCCAAGCATTCTTTGAGGAAACATCCTCAGAGCTTGTTTGGTTACTAAGCAAAAAATATACTATACAATCAAATTGAGTAGGTAAGGCAAAGCAAAGCTTTGTATTTTACTTCCTTTAAAACCATACAAAAAGTGTCTCTGAGAACAAGCTCTCGAGATATGTCTGATGGAAAATTACAAAATAATATATATGAGGCTATTTACCCTTTGTTCTTGCTTAATAACTAAGGAATCCTATAATTGGTGGATTACAATGAGAGAATGGGGATTTAGACATCAAATATCTGAAGCAAAAAATCTAAAAATGTCAGTCACAAATATTTGGAAGCACTCAAGAGGATTTCGCAGTTGTGCAAGATAGTTGCGAAATTGCACAAGCTGAAGGACACCATTTCGCAGCCAAAGGCTGATTTCGCAGCCTGTGAAATTGGCTTTCAGCTTAGTGTGATCGGCTTCCAATGGCTCTAACTTCTTTATTTCAGCTTTGAATCATGCACCGTTTGAAGCATTGGATTTTTGACTTCTTGAGCTTCGAAACGACATATAGAATGCATAGATTAAGCTCTAGGAAGTGCTCCAAAAGTGTTCAACAGTTGCTGTCCTTTTGAACTCTTCATGTTAAATTTCTCTCTTTGTTTTCCCTCCTTGCATTCATGATTTGCTTTTGGCAAAGGATTATAAAGCTTCAAAGATTTGGTTCTTCATGTTAATGAGCTTCCAATTGCTTTTCCATGGATTCCATAGAACTCTCCTCAATCTTGGATTGCTTTGGTGATCAAAATACTATCAAAAACACCAAAACTTACACAATTTGATTAGAAACGATTGCAAATGTACTTAATATGCTAATTGAGTTAAAAGGTAATAACTACTACTCAAAAATGTTTAAAAGAGTTAATTACAAGCTACAAAATAACACTTTTTGAGTAGTAATCATGGATGTTATGAACAACCCTAGGTCGTGAGCTTAGGGCTTTAGATGTTATGAACTACTCATGGTTATGGTTCAGAACAAGAAGTTTGGGTTGTGAGCTCAAGGCTCTAGATTCTATGAATAGCTAAGAATTATGGATGACACAAGCTACTCCAGGTCATTATCTTATATCTTTGGATGCTATGAAGAACTCAGGGTATTGGATGATATGAACAACTCGAGATTTTGTGAGCTTGGTCCTCTAGATACTATGAATAGCTCAAGGTTGAGGTTGATATGAACGATTCTTTGTTCATGAGCCCATGGCTCTAAATGATAGGAATAGCTTAAGGCTATGGATAAGATGAACAACCCCAGGTAGTGAGCTCAGGGCTCTATATGCTATGAACAAATTAAGGATATGGTTGACAAGAACAACTCTAGGTCATGAGCTCAAGGCTATGGATGACATGAATGACTCCAGGTGGTGAGCTCAGGGCTCTAGATACTATACATAACTTAGGGTTGTGGTTGACACGAATGACTTTGGGTCATGAGCTCACGACTCTAAATGTTATGAACAGCTCAAGGCTATGAATGATATAAACTACTTTGGGTTCTGAGCTAAGGGCTATGGATGCTATGAACAACTAAGCATTATGGATGATATGAATGACTCAGAATCCCTTGAGGTCAAGCCTATAGATGCTAAATACAACACAAAGTTGTAGATGAAATGAATTTATCTACTTCATGAGCTCAGGGTTGTGGATGACATTAATGACTTTGGGTCATGAGTTTAGAGTTACCGATGATATGAGCGACTTAGGATCCCATGAGCCCAAGCTTCTAGATCTGGAGCCATGAGTTCATGGGATTTGGAGTCGTTCATTCATCCATAATGCTTAGTTGTTAATAACATCCATCGTTCTGAGCTTACGAACCGAAGTAGCTCATATCATTCGTAGCCCTAAGTTGTTCATATCATCTAGCCCACGACCTTGAGTTGTTCATGTCAACCATAACCTTGAGTTGTACATAAATTCTAGAACCTTGAGCTTACGACTTGGAGACGTTCATGTCATCCATAAACCTAAGCTTTTAATAACATCTACAGCCCTAATATTATGACCTCAAGTCGATCATGTTAACCACACCCCTGCTCTCACGACTCGGATCCATTCATGTCATCTACAGCCCTAACACTTTCATGTCAACCATAGCACTTAGTTGTTCATAACATCAATAGTTGTGAATTCATGACTCGAAATTGTTCATGTGAACAATAACCTTAAGTTATCCATAGCATCTAGATCCCTCAGCTCACCAACCATGAGCATTCATTTCAACCACAACATGGAGATGTTTCTAACATCTAAAGCACTAAGTCCATGAGTCAGAGTCATTCATCTCATCCACAACCATAAGTTGTTCATAGCATCTAGAGCTCTCATCTGATAACACAGAGTCATTCATGTCAACCACAACCCTGAGTTGTTCATAGCATATAGAGCCCTCAGTTCACGACTTAGAGTCGTTCATGTCATCCACAACCCTAAGTTTTTCATAGCATTTAGATCCTTAAGGTCATGACCCGGAGTTATTCATGTCATCAATAGCCTTGAGCAATTCTTAGGTTTTAGAACCATGAGCTCATGACCGAGAGTCATTTATGTCAAGGACAACCTTGAGTTGTACGCAGGATCTAGAGTCCCGAGCTCACGACTTGGAGTCATTCATGTCATCCACAACCCTGAGCATTTCATAGCATTTAGAAGCCTGAGGTTATGACCTGGAGTTTGTCATGTCAACCACAACCCCAAGCTATTCATATCATCTAGAACCTTGAACTCATAACCTAGAGTCATTCATGACATCCATAGCCTTTTTTTGTTCATAGAATCTAACTCCTTAAGCTTATGACCTGGAGTCGTTCATGTCATTTAAAGTCTTGAGTTATTCATAGCATCTAGAGACCTAAGCCCACTACCCAAAGTGATTGATTTCATCCATAACCCTCAGTTATTCATAGCATCTAGAAGCTTGAGCTCATGACTCGGATTTGTTCATGTAAAAAAAAGCCCTGAGCAATTCATAACAACTAGAGCCTTGAGTTGTATATAGGATCCAAAACCCTGAGCTATTCATGGTGTTTAGAGCTATGGGCCCAAGACCAAGAATCTTTCATATCATCCACACCCCTAAGTTGTTCATAGCATCCACAGCCCTGAGTTGTTCTTTGCGTTTAGAGCCCTGAGATCATAACCCATAGTTATTCCTCTCAACCATAGCTCTAAGTTATTCACAACATCTAAAGCCCTAAGCTTAAGACCTAGAGTCATTCATTTTAACCACAACCCTAAGTTGTTTATAGCATCAAAGGCCCTGAGCTCATGACCTAGAGTTGTTCAAGTCATCAATAGCCTTAATCATTTCATAGAATCCAAAGCTCATAGCTCATGACCCGAAGTCGTTCATGTCAACCATAGTCCTGAGCTGCTCACAACTTTTAGAGCCTTGACCTCATGACCCAGAGTCATTCATATCATCCACAATCCTGAGCTTTTCATAGTATCTAGAACATTGAGCTTATTACCTAGAGTCGTTCATGTTCTTTACAACTTGAAGTTGTTCAACGCAAATAGAGCCCTAAGCACATGACCCAAATTTGTTCATGTCATGTAGAGCCCTGAGCTATTCATAGAATCTAAAACCTTAAGCTCACCACCCGAAGTCGTTCTTATCATCCATAGTCCTAAGCTATTCATAGCATCTAGATCCTTGAGTTCACATCCTCGAGTCGTTCATGTCAACCACAACCCTAAGCTGTTCGTAGTACTAAAGCTCTAAGCTCATGAGCCTGAGTCATTAATGTTATCCAGAACTCCAAGTTGTTCACAACATCTAGAGCTTGGAGCTCACAACCTAGAGTTGTTTATGTCAAGCACAATGCTGAGCTATTGATAGCATCTAGAGCCTTGAGCACATGGGTTCCCAATTCGTTCATATCATAAAAAACCCTCAACTGTTCATAGATTTTAGAGCCTTAAGCTCACGACATAAAGTCATTCATGTCAACCACAACCCTGACCTGTTCATAATATCCATAACCTTGATCTCATGACCCAGATTTGTTGAAGTCATCCACATCCTCGAGCTAATGACGTAAAATCGTTCATACCATCTAGAGGTCTTAGCTCATAGGTTCCCGAGTTATTCATATCATCTACAACATTGATCTATTTATAGCATCGAGAGCCCAAAGCTTATGACCTAGAGTCCTAAGTTCATATTAACCACAGCCTTGAGCTGTTCATAGCATCTAGAGGCCTAAGTTCATGACCCTGAGTAATCCATGTCAACCATAACCTTGAGTTGTTCATAGCATTTAGGGTCACGGGCTCACAACCAAGAATCATTCATAACATCTACAACCCTGAGCTATTCATAGCATCTAGGTTATTGAGCTCATGGGATCCTAAGTCGTTCGTATCATCCACAAACTTGGACCATTCATAGCATCCACATCATTGAGCTCATGACCTAGTGTAGCTCTTGTCATCAACAACCTTGAGCTATTCATAACATTTAGAGCCTTGAGCTCATGACCTAGAGTCATTCATGTCATCTATAGCCTTAAGTTGTTCATAGCATCTAGAGACATAGCTCATAACACATATTCATTCTTATCAACCATAACTTGGAGATGTTCATAGCATTTATGGTTTTGAGCTCATGGCTCGATAAGGTTCATGTCATCTACAACCCTTAGCTATTCATAACATTTAGACCATAGGCTCACTTTCTAAAATCATTCGTATAATCCTCAGCCTAAAGTTGTTCATAGCATCTAGAGTCCAAAGCTCATGACCTAGAGTCATTCATTTCAACCATATTTTGAGCTATTAATAAGATCTAGAGTCCTAAGCTCATGACTCAGAGTCATTTATATCAACTACAATCCTAAGATTTTCATAGCACTTAGATCCATAGGCTCATGACTCAGAATCACTCATATCATCCTTAGCCCAAAGTTGTTCATAGTATCTAAAGGTTGCTGCTCATGATCCAGAGTCATTCATGTTAACCATAGTTCTAAGTTGTTCATAGCATCTAGAGCCCTGAACTCATGATCCAGAGTCGCTCATATCAACCATAGCCCTGAACTGTTCATAGCATTTTTATCTAGAGGCTCACGACCAAGAATAGTTCATATCGTTCATGTCATCCATAACTTTGAGTTGTTCATAGCATCTAGAGCCCTCAACTCACAACCCAGAGTCGTTCATGTCAACTATAACCTTGAGTTTTTCATAGAATCTAAAGCATTGAGATCACGACCTAGAGTTGTTGATGTTAAACATAGCCTTGAGTTGTTCATAGCATCTAGAGCCTTGAGCTCACTACCTGAAGTCATTCATGTCATCTAGAACCCTCAAATACTCATAAAATTTAGATCCATGAGCTCATGACCAAGCACCTTGAGTCGGTCATAGCATCAAAGTCATGAGGTCATGACATAGAGTAGCTCATGTCATTAACAACCATGAGTTATTTATAGTGTCTAGAGCCCAAAGCTCATGACCCAAACTCATTCCTGTCAATCACAACCCTGAGTTTTTCATAATATATAGAGTCCTCAGCTCACGACTCTGAATCATTCATGTGATGCACAACCATGAGTTGTTCATAGCATTTAAAGCCATTAGCTCACGATCAAGAAGCGTTCATATTATCCTCAGCCTTGAGCTTTTCATAGCATTTAGAAGCTTGGGCTCAGGGAATCTTAAGTCATTCATATCATCTATAACTTTAAACTCATAACCCAGAGTCATTCATGTCATCCACAACCCTGAGCTAAAAAAGCAGATAAAATTCATATCATCCATAGCTTTGAGTTGTACCTAGCATCTAGAGGCTTGACGTCACGAGATCTTGAGTTGTTCATATCATCCATAATGCTATAATAACCACAACCCTAAGTTATTAATAGCATTTAGAGCGTTAAGCTCATGACTCAGAGTTGTTCTTGTCAACTATAGCCTTAAGTTGTTCATAGAATCTAGAGCCCTGAGCTTACTAACTAAGGTCATTGATGTCATCCATAGCCTTAAACTATTGATATCATTTAGAGCCATAGGCTCATGACCAAGAATCATTCATATTATCCTTAGCCCTAAGCTATTTATACCATCTAGAGGACTAAACTCATGAAATCCTGAGTTGTTCGTACCATCTAATACCTTGATTTTTTCATGGCATTCAAAGTTGTAAGCTCATGACCTGGAGTAGCTCGTGTCATCCATAATCCTTAGTTGTTCTTACAATCTAGAGCCTGGAGCTCACAACCCGAACTTCTTCTTATCAAACATAACCATGAGTAGTTCATAACATCTAAAGCCTTGAGCTCAGGACCTAGGGTTGTTCATAATATCCATAACCTTTGAGTTGTTCATAGCATATAAAGGCTTGAACACATGATGTAGAATCATTATTAACATCCAAAGCCTTGAGTGGTTCATAGCATCTAGAGGCCTCAAGTCATAGGAGACTAAGTCATTCATATCATCCATAACTATGAGTTGTTCATAGAGTCTAGACTCCTTAGCTCACCACCCAAAGTTGTTCAGGCCAACCACAACCCTGAGTTATTGATAACATCTAGAGCCTTGGACTTATAAATTTGAGTCTTTTATGTCAACCACAACCTTTAGTTGCTCATAAAATCTAAAGGCCTGAGCTCATGACCCGGAGTCGTTCATGTCATCCACAAGCCTAAGTTGTTAATAACATCTAGAGTCTTCAGCTCATGACCCAAATTTGTTCATGTCATCCAAAGCCCTAAGAAGTTCATAGCATCTAAAAGCTTGAGCTCATGACATAGCATCATTCATATCATCCACAACCCTTAGTGGTTCATAGCATCTAAAGGCTTGATCTCATGAGATCCCGAATCATTCATATCATCTACAGCTTTAAGTTGTTCATAGCATCTAGAGCCTTTGTCTCATGACCCATAGTAGCTCATGTAATCCATAACCTAAACCTATTAATAGAATTTAAAGCCTTGAGCTCACGACCCTAAGTCATTCATGTCAACCATAACCCTGCGCTTTTCATAACATCTTAAGCCTTGAGGTCATGACCCAGAGTCGTTCATGTCATCCATAAGTCTGAGTTGTTCATACAATCTAGCAGCCTAAGCACATAAGATCACAACTCATTCATTTCACCTACAACTCTAAGTTATTCATATAATTTAGAGCACGACTTGGAGTCATTCATGTGAACCAAAGGCTTGAGAAATTCATAGCTTCTAGAGGACTTTTCTCATAAGATCCAAAGTGGTTCATAACATTCGCAACTCTAGATTCTTTGTAGCATCCAGAGTCCTAAGCTCATGAACCTATGTAGCTTATGTCATCCACAGTCCTAAGCTGTTTATAATATCTAAAGCCCTAAGCTCATAACTCAGAGTAGCTCATCTCATCAACACCCATGAGTTGTTCAAAACATTTAGAGCCTTGAGTTTATGACCTAGAGTCATCCATGTCATCCACAACCCTAAGCTATTCATATAATCTAGAGGCTTGAGTTCATGATGCAGAATCGTTCATATTATCCATAGCCTTGAGTAGTTCATAGTATCTAGGGGCTTGAGCTCACGGGATCCTAAGTTGTTCATATCATCCATAACTCTTACATGTTCATAACATCTAAATCCCTCAGTTGACGACCCAAGGTTTTTTAGGTTAACCACAACCCTATGCTATTCAAAGTATCTAGAGCATTAAGCTCATGACCCAGTGTCATTAATGTCATCCACAACCCTAATTTTTTCACACTATCTAGAGCTCAGAGCTTATGACCCATAGTCATTCATGTCCATCACAACTCGAACTATTCATTGCATCTAGAGCCCTAAGCTCACGACTCGAAGTCGTTCATTTCATCCACAACCCTTATCCATTCATAACATTAGAAGCTTGAGCTAATGATGCATAATCGTTCATGTCATCCATTGCCCTATGTTGTTCAAAGCATCTAGAGGTTGGAGCTTAAGGGATCCAAAGTCGTTCATATCATCCATTACTCTAACATGTTCATGGCATCTAGATTCCTAAGCTCATGACTTGGAGTTGTTCACCTCAACCAAAGCCTTGAGTGGTTCGTATCTTATAAAGACCTGTGCTAATGGGATGCTAAGTTGTTCATATCATTCATAACTCTAAGTTGTTCATAATATCCAAAGCCTTGAGCTCACGACCCGAAGTAGCTCATGTCATCCATAACCCTGTGTTGTTCATAGCATCTAGGCCTTAAGCTTATGAACTACAGTAGTTCATCTCATTCACACCGTTGAGTTTTTCATAGCATCTAGAGCCCTGTGCTTAGAACCTAGAGTCATTCATATCGACCACAGTCGTGAGTTGTTCATAGTATCTAAAGTGCTAAGATCAAGACCCAGAGTCGTTAATGTCATCCACAACCCTAAGCAGTTCATAGCATCTACAAGCCTGAATTGACAGGATCCTGAGTCATTCGTATCATTCATAACTCTAATTTGTTTATAGCATTTAGAGGCTTGAGCTCATGAAACAAAATATTTCATAGAATCCATAACCTTGAGTGGTTTATAGCATTTAAAGGCCTAAGCTCACGGGATCCTGAGTCGTTCATATCATCCATTTCTGAGTTGTTTATAGTGTCTAGAGCCTTGAGCTCACCACCTAGAGTAACTCTTGTCATCCGCAGTCCTGAGTTGTTCATTGCATCTAGAGACATGAGCTCACGACCCGGAGTCATTCATGTCATCCATACTTGAGTTGTTCAACGTATTTAGAGGCTTAAGCTCACAACATGAAGTCATTCATGTCATCCACAACCCTTGTGTGTTGATAAGAACTAGAGCCATGAGTTCATGTGATTTGGATTCGTTCATTCATCCATAATGTTGAGTTCTTGATAACATCCATCATTCTAAGTTTATGACCTAGAGTTATCCATCTTAACCATAACCTTGTGTTTTTCATCAATTCTATAACCTTGAGCTCATGAGTTAGATTCATTCATATCATCAACAACCCTAAGCTTTTAATAGCATCTAGAGACCTAAGGTCATGACCTCAATTCAATCATGTAAACAAAACCCCTGAGCTCATGACTCGGAGTCGTTCATGTCATCCATAGCCCTAGCATTTTCATAACATATAAAGCCCTAAGCTCAAGACTTAGAGATATTCATGTCAACCATAGCATTGTGTTGTTCATAGCATCTATAGTCGTGAACTCACGACTCAGAGTCATTCATGTCAACCATAGCCTTAAGTTCTTCATAGCATCTAGAGCCTTAAGCTCACTACCTGGAGTTATCAATGTCATCTACAACCCTGAGGTGTTTATCGCATTTAGAGCCATGAGATGATGACCAAGAATCGTTCATACCAACTGATTTGTTCCCAATTAGTGTATTAGCTGATTCATGTCCTCTCAATGGTCCCTGACAACGGTGTCATTTGATTCATGTCTAACTAGTGTTCCTTGATTGTGGTCCTTAGATGGGAGTAATCAACAAAATTTATAACCTATTACACCATGTACTAGGATAGCCTCAGCTAGCATAGCATAGTGGCTCTAGGGTCGTTCATTAGGATGGGTTTTCACTTCACAATTGATATTAATTCAAAGCTGAATTGGTGTTTTTTCATTTCAAGGTTAGCTCTAAAAGAAAACATAAAGATGTTTAAGTGAAAAAGGTTTGATTTTAAACTAACCAATAATAAAATAACTGAAATTACTTACAAAGAAAAGCATTTCTTGGAGTTTCAAATCACTAGGCTCAGGTTCCTAATACAAAAAGAGAGTTTCGGTCACTTGTTTCTTTTTCTCGCATTGGGGATTTAACATATAGTTGTTTCCCAAACCGGAGTGGTATAGATGCTTCCCTTTAATGGGTTCAAACACTAAATCCCTCTCACTGATGCATCTTGCAATGGTTCATACTTCTCACCTAGTATTGGCCATTCAAGGTGATCCTTAACCTTGGATTTCCCTTCACAAGCTCGCAAGAGATAACTCATGGATGTCCCCTTAGAGTCCAAAAGCTTACTAAGTGTTGGCTATTCTAGAAAATCCTACCTTCAAACCACCTCCCAAAGGCTCGTAAGAGATAAACTAGTGAATCTCAATGGATGGAGATCACTTGCCTTACCAAGTGTTGGCCCAGGTGATTTAAAGGCATTTTAAGTTAACTAAAAACATAGAAACCATTAACGGGTTACACTTTCTCTTCATTAAAAGCTGAAACAACAAAACTTCCAAATTTTGCATGTGGAAACTTACCCGGCTTTCTTCACTCCAAGAGACAAAGATCCTAGCCACTCATCCTCTGAGGAAACATCCTTAGAGTTTGTTTGGCTAGAAATAAAAATAACGAGAAAACAAAAATATATATGAAAAGCATAGCAAGTGCTCTATAAAATATATTTCTTACTATCGTTGATTACATGATGATCTATGATGTATATCCTCGATCGATTCTTTACATTGGTTCAAAGATATATATAGAGAAGATATTTTCTAAGAAATATCCCAATAATATCTTTGACTTATTACAAGGAGAAAATAGAAATTTACACAAAATATCTTGAGAAAAAATCTAACTAAGTCGGTTGCAAATATCTGAGATTGCATAGGTGGATTTTGTAAGGTGATTCACATGTTGAATTATCCATTTTGCAAGTTTGAACTTTGATTTTGCAAGTTGAATTTGTGATTTCGCAACTTGGAGGTGATTTCACAACTTGGAGATGATTTGCAACTTGATTTGTAGCTTTGAGGTGATTTCACAACGTGGTTCAATTTCACATCCAAGGGGCATTTTCATAGGCCATTTTGCAGCTGTAAAATGGGAGTGTGGGGCTGCGAAATGGCGCTTGTGTGCCAATGGGGCGTTTCGTAGCTCATTTCGCAGCTGCGAAATTTCGCACAGCTTGATGTAGTTGTCTTCAAACGGCCATAACTTCTTCGTTTCAACTCCAATCTGCACACCGTTTAAAGTGTTGGACTCCTGACTTCCCGAGATTTGAAACGAGATATAATATGCATGAAATGGACTTCAGGAATACTCGAAATATGTCCAACAGTTACTATCCTCTTGAATTCTTCATGTTAGATTTCTCTCTTTTTCCTCCTTACATTCTTGATTGTCTTTAGCAAAGAACTACGAAGCTTGAAAGCTTGAATTCTTCATTTAAATGACCTTCCATTTGCTTTACCATGGATTTTATAAAGCTCTCCCTCATCTTAGATTGCTTTGGTGATCAAAAAGCTATCAAAAACACCAAAACTTAACATAATTTGATTAGGAACGATTGCAAGGGTCCTTAACATGGAAATTGAGTTAAAAGGTAATAACTACTACTCAAAAGTGTTTAAAAGAGTTAATTACAAGCTGTAAAATAACACTTTTTGAGTAGTAATCACTCCCCCCAACCGACATATTGCTAGTCCCTTAGCAATGAAGGAGAGAAAAAGAAAAATAAAAAGTACTATAATTTACAACATCATGCTGATCAAAAAACAATTTTCAAGTGGCATGATGATCTAACTCTCACATGGAACATTAAAGAAATAAAACTCAAACTTCAACAAGAGTTATCAAATAACTTGTCTAATCACAATTCATAAAGAGAAGGCATTATGCAAATTTAAGCTTTAAAAGAGTTTCCACTCCCAAAGGGTCAAACCTTACTCTTCCACAAAAATCGAAGTGTTATTTATTAGCTTCTGAATATAGTATGTTGAACTAATCTTTCCCCCCAACCTAGTTCTTTTTCAAAGCTTAGCAAACCAATCAACCTCCAATAGGTTAAGAACGCTCCTCTTGTTTCACAATTTTTTTTTTCATTGTAGGAGTACAAGGCTTAAAGGTATTCTTTTCTCAATTGTCCATGTAACGGGGCTCCATCAATGACTCCCAACCAATTAAGGTTTAGGGCATCAAGCTTTAAGGATCTTTCGACCACTAACTCCTCGGATTTTACCCCGGACTTTTGAGAATGAATTTTAATACCCAAGCACCTACAATATGTTTAAACTTCACCTATTCACCCTTGTAACGAGCATTGAGGTTGGTGACTCCCAACCAATGAAGGCTTAGGGCACCAGGTTTTAAAGATTTTCACCATATACCCCTCAGACCTTACTCGAGTTTCAAGGCAAGTAAAACATTTTTCTTTCTTTCTTTTTTTTTTCAAAGACTCATTGGCCTTTTATAAGGTGTCCCAACACTATTAAATGAGGTCAAATGTACCAAGTCTAAATTTTCCTAAGTCAAGAGGGAAATAGTTTTTCATCTTATAATCGGAACCTATTGTGCACAGTGTGTAAATAGCTTAAAGTGTAAGAACTAAGGTTGAATTCAATAGAAGTTTCAACAATTCATCAACTTTAGTAAGCATAATACAAAATCTAAGTCAAGTAAAAAGACAAAAATTCAATTTCTCCCATTTCATTTTGAGAATTTTTCCTTAATAGCCATGGAGAGTAGAATAAAAAACTTAAAAAAAATTTAAATTAAGCAAAAAACAACTAAATTACCAAAATAACTTCGCATTATTAACAATACTTGCTTCCTCAACTCTCCCCCAACCAAGTTGAACATTGTCCTCAATGTGACAAAAGCGATTGAAAAATAGAGAGGAAGTGGTACCTCTTGAGTGACATGGAGTTTGAGTCATATAGGAGAAACCACATGTTTCAAAAAAAACAAAAGAGTTAGTGAGTAGAGGAAATAGAAAAATGCCAAGTTTAAACAGAAATAATGTCTATATATGATGTATCATCAGTAATACATCCAATCCCAGAATATAAAACATCAAAACATGGAATTATTTATACTAATATAATAAGTAAATACAAAAAAGTAAAGAGATGATCAAGTAATGGTAGGGTCCTATGGAGCTGATGCATCTGTGGTGGCCTTCTAAGTGGATTGGATCAAGACTTTGACCTCTGTTCTGGTAGTCTCCTTAGGTGGCATAGTCTCCTTAGCTGGAGCTCTCAGCTGGCGCTATGGGCTTTGATGGTTTAAGGAGGTCAGTAATGGAGTGAGAGACTTCGTGTGTGTGGTCTCAGGGTGCGCAGGGCTCTCCTCTTCAGAAGCATGGTTGCGTGGTTCTGTTGGCATTTTTGCAACTTCCCTTGACTTCACAAGGTGTTTTCACAAACCATTTCATAGCTTGGAGGTCATTTCACAGCCATTTCGAAGCTTGGAGGTCATTTCACAGCCATTTCAAAGCTTGGAGGTCATTTCACAGCCATTTCGAAGCTTGGAGGTGATTTCGCAACCATTTCATAGCTTGGAGGTCATTTCGCAGCCATTTTGAAGCTTGGAGGTCATTTCACAGCCATTTCGAATCTTGGAGGTCATTTCGCAGCCATTTCGAAGCTTGGAGGTGATTTCGCAAACCTCCCTTCATTTCGCAAGTCAATTTTGTAGCCTGGAGGTGATTTCGCAGACAATGAACATTTTTGCAGCCCATTTCGCAGCCAAGAGGTGATTTCGCAACCAAATGCCATTTTCGCAGCCAAGAGGTATTTTCGCAACCCATTTCGTAGCTAAGAGCCAATTTCATAGCCCATTTTGCAATTGCAAAATGAGGGTGGAGGGCTGCGAAATGGCACTCGTGTGCCAAGGGGTGGTTTTGCAGCTGCGAAACCACCTGCGAAATGGGGGTGTGGTTGCGAAAATGTGATTTTTTAGGCATTGGGGATTTCGCAGAGCATTTCGCAGCTGCGAAAATTTTCGTAGAGGGGGGCATGGGGCTATGAAATCATTTTGCAGCCAAGGGGCATTTTCGCAGCGAGGCCTTAGGGCTGCAAAATTATTTCGCAGCCAAGGGCCATTTTTGCAGGGGCCCTTTTTGGGTTGCGAAATTTCCCAGACCATGGATTTTTCCTTGCTTTTGAGCTCCTCTTGATTCCTAGAGACCTTCCTTCAAGTCTTTTGCAATTCCTCCTGATTTTGATCATTCAAAAACCTATGTTAAATAAAAACAAAGTAAAATAAAAGCATTGAAATCAAATTTTAAAAAAATAATAAAATAAAACAAAAAGATATGGACTAGCTAATCTTTAGAAAGACTAAGTCCATCAAAACATTTGATCTTAAGTTAGCTTGCCCGGATCCCCATATGAAGTTTGCATCTCTCACTTGAGACTTGCTCTGTATGATTTTGCCATACAAAGCTTGGGGGAAAAGTGGAGGCATGTGTTTCTTTCTTCCTTGATGACTATCCTCTGTGGTTCTTCATCTAATTTAAGATCATAGTCATCTTTCTCTATGCTTTTCCCCTTTCTCTTTCCTTTGATTTCCTCCCTCTTTTCTTTCTTTGCTTTACTCTCTACCATATGCTCTAGCTTGATATGGGCAGATCAACCTCTTTACCACTCCTGAAAGTGATAACCGCTTTAGCTTCCTTCACCATTGAAGATTCTCCCTTTTGAGCCTCCACTTGATGGATACCCTTGGAATTTTGATAAGGTTGAGAAGGAGAGTTTTCTTTCTCTTGCACTGTGTTGAGGTTGGAAAACCTTGATGGATTCTTTGACTGAGTTGAGCATTGATGGATTTCTGAGCTCCAACAAAGTCTCCCACGACCTTGCTAAGATTTACCATAGCTTGTTCAAGGTTCAAGGCTTGCGGAAGTGCTTGAGTAGGTTGCTGGTACTGAGGTGGCTGTGGTTTCCAAGAGAAATTTGGATGGTTCCTCCAATTGGAATTGTAGGTGTTGTAATCACCAAACATTTCCCTCACAGCTGGAATGGTAGGACACTCTTCCACCAAGTGCTCATAAGATCGACAAATAGAACAGGGCATAGGTTGCAATGGTGTCTGAGAGATGGCTTGCACTTCTTACATCTTCATCGTTTCTAGCTCTTCCAATCTCCTTGCCATAGCTGCAATCTTTGCTTTCATGTCTATGTCATCATTTAAAATATACATCTCAGCCTTAGCATTAGGTTGAGACTTCATTCTTCCCATATCTCTAGCATTTGGTTCATCCCATCCTCTTGAAACTTCAGCCACATAACTCATGAAGTTCATGGCTTCCTCTGCTATCTCATATTCAATATGGTGTGCACAACTAGCAATTTGTGAATTAAAAACAGAGAAAACAAAAGAAAATAAAAGAAAAAAATTCTAAAGAAAAAAGAAAATTATTAAGATTAACTAAAAACTAAATAAAAGATATACTAAAATATGAACAAATAAAAAGAGTTAGTAAAAGGAAAAGAAAAGTCACCAAACTTGTGATGAAGATCACAAGTACTCTAAAAAGGTGATATCACTGTAAAATGGAACCATCCCTGGCAACAGCGCCATTTGATTCATTCCCAATTGGTGTATTAGTCGATTCATGTCCTCTCAATGGTCCCTAACAATGGTGCCATATGATTCGTGTCAAGCTGGTGTTCCTTGATTGTGGTCCTTAAATGAGAGTAATCAACAAAATTTATAACCTATTACACCATGTACTAGGATAGCCTCAGCTAGCATAGCATAGTGGCTCTAGGGTCGTTCCCTGGGATGGGTTTTCACTTCACAATTGATATTAATTCAAAGCTAAATTGGTGCTTTTTCATTTCAAGGTTAGCTCTAAAAGAAAACATAAAGATGTTTGAGTGAAAAAGGTTTGGTTTTAAACTAACCAATAATAAAATAACTGAAACTACTTACAAAGAAAAGCATTTCTTGGAGTTTCAGATCACTAAGCTCAGGTTCCTAATACAAAAAGAGAGTTTCGGTCACTTGTTTCTTTTCCTCACATTGGGGATCTAACATATAGTTATTTCCCGAACCGGAGTGGTACAGATGCTTCCCTTTAATGGGTTGAAACACTAAATCTCTCTCACTGATGCATCTTGCAATGGTTCATACCTCTCACCTAGTATTGGCCATTCAAGGTGATCCTTAACCTTGGATTTCCCTTCACAAGCTCGCAAGAGATAACTAATGGATGTCTCCTTAGAGTCCAAAAGCTTACAAAGTGTTGGCTATTCTAGAAAATCCTACTTTCAAACCACCTCCTAAAGGCTCGCAAGAGATAAACTAGTAAATCTCAATGGATGGAGATCACTTGCCTTACCAAGTGTTGGCCCAGGTGATTTAAAGGCATTTTAAGTTAACTAAAAACATAGAAACCATTAACGAGTCACACTTTCTCTTCATTAAAAGCTGAAACAACAAAACTTCCAATTTTTGCATGTGGAAACTTACCCGACTTTCTTTACTCCAAGAGACAAAGAGCCTAGCTACTCATCATCTGAGGAAACATCCTTAGAGTTTGTTTGCCTAGAAATAAAAATAGCGAGAAAACAAAAATATATATGAAAAGTAGAGCAAGTGCTCTGTAAAATATATTTCTTACTCTCGTCAATTACATGATGATCTATGATGTATATCCTCGATCGATTCTTTACATTGGTTCAAAGATATATATAGAGAAGATATTTTCTAAGAAATATCCCAATAATATCTTTGACTCATTACAAGGAGAAAATAGAAATTTACACAAAATATCTCGAGAAAAAATCTAACTAAGTCGGTTCCAAATATCTGAGATTGCACAGGTGGATTTCGCAAGGTGATGATTCACATGTTGAATTATCCATTTTTCAAGTTTGAACTTTGATTTTGCAAGTTGAATTTGTGATTTCACAACTTGGAGGTGATTTCACAACTTAGAGATGATTTGCAACTTGATTCGTAGCTTTGAGGTGATTTCGCAACGTGGTTCAATTTCACATCCAAGGGGCATTTTCGCAGGCCATTTCGCAGCTGTAAAATGGGAGTGTGGGGCTATGAAATGGTGCTCGTGTGCCAATGGGGCGTTTTGTAGCTCATTTCACAGCTGCGAAATTTCGCACAGCTTGATGCCGTTGTCTTGAAATGGCCATAACTTCTTCGTTTCAACTCTAATTTATGCACCGTTTAAAGCATTGGACTCCTGACTTCCCGAGATTCGAAATGAGATATAGTATGCATGAAATGGACTTCAGGAAGTACTCGAAATGTGTCCAACAGTTACTATCCTCTTGAATTCTTCATGTTAGATTTCTCTCTTTTTCCTCCTTGCATTTTTGATTGGGTTTGGCAAAGAACTACAAAGCTTGAAAGCTTGAATTCTTCATTTAAATGACCGTCCATTTGCTTTGCCATGGATTATATAAAGCTCTCCCTCATCATAGATTTCTTTGGTGATCAAAAAGCTATGAAAAACACCAAAACTTAACACAATTTGATTAGGAACGATTGCAAGGGTCCTTAACATGCCAATTGAGTTAAAAGGTAATAAATACTACTCAAAAGTGTTTAAAAGAGTTAATTACAAGCTATAAAATAGCACTTTTTGAGTAGTAATCACCAACTATACCCCTGACCTGTTCGTAGCATCTAGAGGCCTAAGCCAATGGCATCCGAGTCCTTTAGATTTTCCATGACCCTGACCTATTTACAATATCAAAAGCGCTGAGCTAATAATCAAGAGTAGCGGCACCATTTGATTTGTGCCTAATTGGTGTCTCAACTGATTCGTGTCCAGCTGGTGCTCCTTGATTGAGGGAGTAATCAACAAAATTTATAACCTATTACACCATGAACTAAGGTAGCAAAAACAAAGCTACTATAGCATAGTGGCTCTAGGATCGTTCACTGGGATGGGTTTTCACTTCACAATTGATATTAATTCAAAGATGAATTGGTACTTTTTCATTTCAAGGTTAGCTTTAAAAGAAAACACAAAGATATTTGAGTGAAAAAGGTTTGGTTTTAAACTAACCAAAAATAGTAACTGATTTTACTTACAAAGAAAAGTGTTTCTTGGAGTTTCAGATCACTAGGCTTAGATTCCTCATACAAAAAGGGAGTTCCGATCACTTGTTTCTTTTCCTCGCGTTTAGAGAATTAACTCGGTGTTGTACAGATGATTCCCATTAATGGGTTCAAACACTAAATCCCTCTCACTGATGCACCTTGCAATGGCTCATGCCTCTCACCTAGCATTTGCCATTCAAGGTGATCTTTAACCTTGGATTACTCGTCAAAAGCTCGCAAGAGATAACTAATGGATGTCTCCTTAGAGTCCAAAAGCTTACCAAGTGTTGGCAATTCTAGAAAATCCTACCTTCAAGTCACCTCCCAGAGGCTCGCAAGGGGTAAACTAGTGCATCTCCATGGACGGAGATCACTTGCCTTACCAAGTGTTGGCCCAGGTGATTTAAAGGCGTTTTAAGTTAACTAAAAAGATAAAAACCATTAACGGGTCACACTTTCTCTTCATTAAAAACTAAAACAACAAAACTTCCAATTTATGCATGCGGAAACTTACCCGGCTTTCCTCACTCCAAGAGACAAAAAGCCTAGCCTCTCATCCTCTGAGGAAAAATCCTCAAAGTTTGTTTGGCTAGCAAGAAAATGAAAATGAAAGAGAAGGAAAAAAAACAGAGCAAGGCTCTATATATTCTATATATTTATATATCTATATATCGTTGGATTACATGATTATTTGAGAACAAACTCCCGAGAGCTATATATAAAGAAAATTACAAAACAAAATATCTGAGGTTATTCACCCCTTTTCCAAACTTAATAACTAAGGAATCCTATGGTTGGTGGATTACAAGGAGAAGAATGGAAATTTATACAAAAATATCTGAAGAAAAATATCCAAAAGTGTCGGTCGCAAATATCGGGAAGCACTAAGGACCATTTCGCAGGTGAAAACGAGGTCTGCGAGATTTCGCAGATGCACAAAAAGGGCTACGAAATCACTTCGCAGCAAAAGGCTGATTTCGCAGCGCTGCGAAGTTGGCTTTCAACTTGTGGTGTTCAGCTTCCAATGTGTTGCAAATATTGGGAAACTTCAAGAGGAATTCCACAGCACTGTGCAAAATGGCTGCGAAATTATTTCACAGCAAAAGGGTGATTTCGCAACGCTGTGCAAAATTCTTCCTTCAGCTTGGAGTGATCGTCTTGTAATGGCTGTAACTCCTTCATTTCAACTCTGAATTGTGCACTATTTGAAGCATTGGATTTTTTACTTCCTGAGATTTAAAACGACATATAGCATGCATAAATTGGACTTCAGGAAGTACTCCAAAAGTGGCTGACATGACTGTCATCAAAAAATAGTTCATGGCAGATTTCCCTTTGCTTCCCCTCCTTGCATTCCGGATTTACTTATGGCAAAGGACTTCAAAGATTTGGTTCTTCATGTTTCGGAGCTTTCCATTGCTTTGCCATGGATTCCAAATAACTCTCCTTAATCTCGGATTGCTTTGGTGATCAAAAAGCTATCAAAACACCAAAACTTAACACAATTTCATTAGAATTGATTGCAAGGGTCCTTAACATGCCAATTGAGTTAAAAGGTAATAACTACTACTCAAAAGTGTTTAAAAGAGTTAATTAGAAGCTATGAAATAACACTTTTTGAGTAGTAATCACAGCTCACGTCATTCACAGCTCTGAGTTGTTCATAGCATTGAGAGCCCTAAGATTACAACCTATAATCGTTCCTTTCAACCACACCCCTAAGTTGTTCATAGCATCTAGATCCCTCAGCTCATGAACCATACTCATTCATGTCAACGACAACCTGGAGATGTTTGTAGCATCTAAAGCCCTAAGCTCATGACTCGGAATCATTCATCTCATGCATAACCCTGAGTTGTTCATAACATTTAGAGCCCTCAGCTCATGACATAGAGTCATTCATGTCAACCATAACCATGAGTTGTTCATAGCATAAAGAGCCCTCAGTTGACGACCTACAATCGTTCATGTCATCCAAAACCTTGAGTTTTTCATAGCATTTAAAGCCCTAAGGTTATGACCTAGAGTCATTCATGTCATCAATAGCCTTAAGCTATTCTTGTGTTCGAGAGCCATGAGTTCATGACCAGAAGTCGCTTATGTCAATGACATCCTTGAGTTGTACATAAGATCTAAAACCCTGAGCTCAAGACCTAGAGTCATTCATGTCAATCACAGTTCTCAACATTTCATAGCATCTAGAGTCCTGAGCTCATGACCTAGAGTTTATCATGTCAACCACAACCCCAAGTTGTTCATATCATTTAGAACCTTGAGCTCATGACCTAGAGTCATTCATATCATGTACAAGTTTTTTTTTTTTTTTTCATAGAATCTAGCACCTTAAGCTCATGGCCCGAAGTTGTTTATTGATTACTACTCAAAAAGTGTTATTTTGTAGCTTGTAATTAACTCTTTTAAACACTTTTGAGTAGTACTTATTACCTTTTAACTCAATTAGCATATTAAGTACCTTTGCAATCGTTTCTAATCAAATTGTGTAAGTTTTGGTGCTTTTGATAGTATTTTGATCACCAAAGCAATCCAAGATTGAGGAGAGTTCTATGAAATCCATGGCAAAGCAATTGAAAGCTCATTAACATGAAGAACCTAAGCTTTGAAGCTTATAGTCCTTTGCCATAAGCAAATCATGAATGCAAGGAGGGAAAGCAAAGAGAGAAATCTAACATGAAGAATTCAAGAGGACAACAACTATTGGATACTTTTGGAGCACTTCCTTGAGCTCAATTTATGCATACTATATGTCATTTCAAAGCTCGGGAAGTCATCAATACAACACTTCAAATGGTGTGCAAATTGGAGTTGAAATGAAGAAGTTAGAGCCATTGGAAGCCGATCACACCAAGCTAAAAGCCAATTTCGCAGGCTGCGAAATCACAAGGTGATGACTATGAAATTTCGCAACCATCTTGCACGCCTGCGAAATCCTCCTAAGTGCTTCCAGATATTTGTGACTAACATTTTTAGATTTTTTGCTTCAGATATTTGATGTCTAAATCCCCATTTTCTCTTTGAAATCCACCAATTATAAGATTCCTTAGTTATTAAGTAAGAACAAAGGGTGAAAAACCTCATATATATTGTTTGTAATTTTCATTACATATAATATCTCAGGAGCTTGTTCTTAGAGAAAATTTTTTGTATAGTTTTGAAGGAAGTAAAATGCAGAGCTTTGCTTTGCCTTACCTACTCAATTTGATTGTATTTTCCTTACTAGCCAAACAAGCTTTGAGGATGTTTCCTCAAAGAATGGTTGGCTAGACTTTTTGTTTCTTGGAGCCAAGGTAGCTGGGTAAGGTCCAGAGTGCAAGAATTGGTAGCTTTGTTGTTTCAGCTGTTAATGAAGAGAAGGTGTGACCCATTTATGGTTTCTATGTTTTTAGTTAACTTAAAACGCCTTCAATTCACCTGGGCCAACACTTGGTAAGGCAAGTGATCTCCGTCCATGGAGATGAACTAGTTTACCTCTTGTGAGCCTTTGGGAGGTGACTTGAAGGTAGGATTTTCTAGAATTGCCAACACTTGGTAAGCTTCTGAACTCTAAGGAGACATCCATTAGGTATCTCTTGCGAGCTTGAGAAGGGAAGTCCAAGGTTAATGATCACCTTGAATGGAAAATGCTAGGTGAGAGGCACGAGCCATTGCAAGATGCATTAGTGAGAGGGAATTAGTGCTGAAATCCATAAAAGGGAAGCATCTGTACAACATCGGTTAGAGAATTAACTATATGTTAATTCTCTAATGCGAGGAAAAGATTCAAGTGATCGGAGCTCTATTTTTGCATGAGGAGCCTGACCTCAGTGATCCTAAAACTCCAAGAAACGCTTTTCTTCATAAGTAATTCCCATTACTTTCTTTTTAGTTAGTTTAAAACAAATCCTTTTTGAACCAAAGTTTATGTTTTCTCTTAAAGCTAACCTTGAAATGAAAAAGCATCAATTCAACTTTGAATTGTTATCAGTTGTAAGTTGAAAAACCTTCCCAATGAACGATCCTAAAGCCACTATGCTATATTAGCTAAGGCTATCCTAGTACATGGTGATTCGACTCATGGTAGCTTAGCTTTAAAGGCGTATCAACAAAATTTATACCTTAAATACTATTACTAAAGTAGCCAAGCTACTATAGCATAGTGGTTCTAGGATCGTTCACTGAGAAGGGTTTTCGCAAACACTAGTGATATTCAAATTAGGAAAATAGGTGATTTTCTTATGGATGTTAGCTTTAAAAGAAGATGTAAATGTTTTAGAAAGATTTAAACTAATCTAAGCTAAAATTAAAGACTAAAATGAAAGGGTGTAAAAACAAGTTTCTCAAAGATAGGATAGTTATGCTCTGGCTCTTATGCAAATTGGAAATCTCAGGATAGGCTCCTCGAGTTGGGGTTGCAACTATGGTGATGCTTGCTTCCCGAACCGGTATGGATTTAGCAAATCAAGTTTTAATCCTTTAGAATGGCAAAACAAATGGTAGTGAATTTCATCAATGGTTATTCACCTTAGACTTCCTTTGAATGGCTCGTAAGAGATAACTAATGGTCTAAAGCCAAAAGCTTACCAAATATTGGCAACCCAAAGTCATTCCAAGTGATAAACTCACCTTTCAATGGCCATTGAAATTGGTTCTAGCGGATTAATGCAAAACTTGGAATTGAAAACCTCACCTTCCAATAGCTCGTAGGAGATAACTAATGGATAGAAATCCAAAAGCTTATCAAGTATTGGCCGTTGGAAGTTGTCCAAAGGAAATAAAAACCAAACTTTGCATTAATGAACCTTTAATGAAAAACGACTACCTTACCTTCCGGGTGCGAGAAATTTCCATGGGATTGCATCCAAGTCATCACATAACATCCATACTTTGAGAAACTAAAAGTTTTAGCCAATCATCCTCTGAGGAAAAGCCCTCAAAGGCTGTTTGGCTACTAAGAAAATAGAAATGGGGAAGAGAAAAGAGAAATGAGAGAGCTCCGTATATATTTTAAGTGTTAAACGTAATATCTATTATATATCTTCCAAGAGGTGATTTCCACCCCTTATATAGTCTTTACAAAAGCAAAAGCTTGTGATTGGTTAGTTACAAGGATAAGAAAGGAAATTACATCAAAAAATACATAAGAAAATATCTAAAGTGGAGTCGGAAAAAATAGAGCAAAATTCGCACCACGCATGGGTTGTGCGAATTTTGAAGGTGTTGTGCGAATTTCGCACAAGCCTGTAGCAGTTGTCTTCCGAAGGCCATATCTTCCTTATTTCAGCTCCAAATCATAAAAGGTTTGAAGCGTTGGATTTTTGACTTCTTGAGCTTTGAAATGGTATACAGCATGTAGAAAATGGACTTCGGGAAGTGCTCCAAAAGTGCGAAAGAAGACTGCAGCTGTTGTCCTATTTGCTTCTCTTCACTTTGCTTGCTTTTCCTCTTTGCTTCTCTCCTTTACTTGGCTTGTCTTAATGATCCAAAAGGCTGTCAAAACACTAAAACTAGCCACAAATATGATTAGGAGTCATTGCTAGGTCCTTAACATGCCAATTGGAATAAAGATGGAGAATTACTACATAAAAGTGCTTAAAAGATATTGAATTAAAGGTGTAAAATAACACTTTTTGGGTAGTAATCACATGGTGATATAGGTTATAAATTTTGTCGATTACTCCTATCTGAGGACCAAACTCAAGGTACACCAGCTAGGCACGTAATCATTTATGTTATCTAAAGCCTTAGTTGTTCACAGCATCTAGAGACCTAAGCTCACTACTTGAAGTCATTGATTTCATCCATAACCTTGAGTTGTTCATAGCATCTAGAACCCTAAGCTTGTGACCTTGAGTTGTTTATGTAAACAACAACCCTAAGCTATTTATTACAACTAGAGCCTTGAGTTGTATATAGGATCCAGAGCTCTAATCTATTCATAACATTTAGAGTTATGGGCCCAACACCAAGAACCATTCATATCATCCACACCCCTGAGCTATTCATACCATCCAGAGCCCTAAGCTAATGATGTAGAGTAGCCCATGTCATCCATAGCCCTGAGTCATTCATTGTATCTAGATCCCTAAGCTCATGACCTAAAGTTTTCCTCTCAACCATAGCTTTAAGTTGTTCATAACATCTAGAGCCCTGAGCTTAATACCTAGAGTCGTTCATTTGAACCATAACCCTAAGTTACTTATAGCATCGAAGGCCCTGAGCTCATGACTTAGAGTTATTCATGTCATCAACAATCATAATCTTTTCATAGCATCCAGAGCTCTTATCTCATGACCTGAAGTCGATCATGTCAACCATAGTCCTAATCTACACATAACATCTAGAGCCTTAACCTCACGACCTAGAGTTGTTCATATCATCCACAATCCTAAGCTTTTCATAGCATATAGAACATTGAACTCACGACTTGGAATCATTCATGTCCTCTATAACTAGGAGTTGTTCAAAGAAACTAGAGCCTTGAGCACATGACCCAAAGTTGTTCATGTCATCTAAAGCCCTAAGCTATTCATAACATTTAGAACCCTAAGCTCACCACCTGAAGTTGTTCTTATCATCCATAACTTAAGTTGTTCATAGCATCTAAATCTGTAAGTTCACATCCTATAGTTATTCATGTCAACCACAATCTTGAGTTGTTCATAGTATCTAATGCCCTAAGCTTATGAGCCTGAGTCGTTCATGTCATCCACAACCCTGAGTTGTTCACAACATCTAAAGCTTAGGGCTCACAACCTTGAGCTGTCGATAACCTCTAGAGCCTTGAGCACATAGGTTCCCATGTCATTCATATCATCCAAAATTCTTATACGTTTATAGCTTTTAGAGCCTTAAGCTCATGACTTGGGGTCTGTCATGTCAACCACAACTTGAACCTATTCATAGTATCTACAACCTTGATTTCATGATCCAGATTTGTTCAGTTCATCCACATCACTGAGATCATGATGCAAAATCATTCATATCATCCATAACCCTAAGTTGTTCGTACAATCTAGAGGCCTTAGCTCTTAGGATCCTAAGTCGTTTATATCATCTACAACATTGATCTATTCATAGCATCGAGATTCCAATGCTTATGACCTAGAGTCATTCATGTCAACAACAACCTTAACCTGTTCATAACATCTAGAAGCTTGAGCTCATGACCCAAAGTAGTTCATGTGAACCATAAACCTAAGCTATTCATAGCATTTAGGGTCATAGGCTCACAACCAAGAATTGTTTATAACATCCATAACCCTGAGCTATTCATAGCGTCTACATTACTGAGCTCAAGGGATCCCAAGTCATTCGTATCATCCACAACCCTGGGCCATTCATAGCATTCACATCATTGAGCTCACAATCTGGCGTAGTTCATGTTATCCACAGCCTTTAGCTATTCATAGCATTTAGAGCCCTGAGCTCACAACGTAAAGTCATTCATATGATCTATAGCCTTAAGTTTTTCATAGCATCTAGAGCCCTGAGCTCACAACCCAAATTCATTCTTGTCAACTATAGCCTTAAGATGTTCATAACATTTATAGTCCTAAGCTCATGACCTGATGTTGTTCAAGTCATCTACAACCCTTAGCTATTCATCGCATTTAGACCATAAGCTCACGTCTAGAATTGTTTATAGCATCTAGAGGCGTGAGATCATGACCTGAAGCTGTTTATTGCAGCCATGTCATGAGCTATTCATAAGATCTATAACCCTAAGCTTATGACCCAGAGTCTTCATGTCAAATACAACCCTAAGCTTTTCGTAGCCCTTAGAGCCATAGGCTCATGACTTAGAATCACTCATATCATCCTCAACCTAAAGTTATTCATAGAATTTAGATGCCTCTACTCATGACCTCGAGTCATTGATTTCAACCATAGTTCTAAGTTGTTCATAACACTTAGAGCCCTAAGCTCAAGACCCATAGTCATTCATGCCAGCCACAACCTTAAGTTGTTCAAGGCATTTTTAGCTAGAGGCTCACGACCAATAATAGTTCATATCATCCTTATCCCTGAGTTGTTCATAGCATCTAAAGGCTTGAGCTTATGACCTACAATCGTTCATATAAGCCATAACCTTGAGTTATTCACAACATCTAGAGCTCTAAGCTTAAGACCTTGAGTCGTTCATGTCAACCACAACCTTAAGTTGTTCATAGCATCTATAGCATTGCGCTCATGACCCAGGGTCGATCATGTCTACTATAAATCTAAGTTATTCATAGCATTTAAATCCATAGGCTCACAACTAAGAATCGTTGATATCATCCTCAATCCTAAGTTGTTCATAGCAACTAGAGGCTTGAGCTAATGGGATCTCAAGTCATTCTTATTATCCATAACCCTGATTTGTTCAAAACATCCAGAGCCTTGATTTGACAACTCGGACTCGTTCATGTTATCCACAAATCTAAGTTATTCATAACATCTAGAACCTTAAGCTTACTACCTGGAGTTGTTCATGTCAACCATAACCCAGAGTTATTCATAACATCTATAGCTTTGAGCTCATGACCTTGAGTCATTCATGTCATTCATAGCCCTGAGCTATTCATAGCCTTTAGGGCCATGGTCTCATAACCAAGAATCATTCATATCATCCACAACCTTGAGCTAGTCATGACATCTAGAAGCATGAGCTCATAGGACCCTGAGTCATTCTTATCATTACCAAGCTTTAACTAATCATAACATCCAAAGCACTGAGCTCACAACATGGAGTAGCTCATCTCATCCACAAACCTGAGCTATTCATACTATCTAGAGCCATGAGTTGATGACTCAAAGTCATTCATGTCATCAATAAGCCTAAGCTATTTATAACATCTAGAGCCCTCAACTCATGACCAATAGTTGTTCATGTCAGCCATAGCCTTGAGCTATTGATATCATCTCCAGCCCTAAGCTCATGATCCAATGTCCTTCATGTCATCCATAGCCCTAAGTTGTTCATAGGATTTATAGCCTTGAGCACACGACCCAGAGTCATTCATGTTATCCACAACCTTGAGTTGTTCATACCATCTTGAGCCTTGACTCACGACCTAAAGTTGTTCATTTCATCAACAACCCTAAACTATTCATAGCATCTAGAGCCTTGAGTTCACAACCTAGAATCGTTTATATCATCCTTAGCCTTGAGTTGTTCAGAGAATTTAGAGGCCTGAGCTCACAGGATCTCGAGTTGTTTTTATCATCCATAATACTGTGTTGTTCCAAGCATCTAAAGCCTTGAGCAGACAACCCAAAGTCATTCATATCATCCACAACCCTGAGTTGTTCATAACATCTAAAGCCTTGAGCTCATGACCTAGAGTCATTCATGTCAACCACAACCCTGAGCTATTCATAACATCTAGAATTTTGAGCTTATAGCCCAAAGTCATTCATGCCATCCATAGCCTTGAGATATTCATAGCATTTAGGGTCATGGGCTCACTATCAAGAATCATTCATATCATCCACAACCTTGAGTTAGGCATAGCATCTAGAGGCCTGAGCTCACTCAATCCCAAATCATTCATATCATCGGCAACCCTAAGCTGATCATAAAATCTAGAGCCTTAAGCTTATGACCCAAAGTACCTTATGTCATCCACAACCTTAAGCTATTTATAGTATCTAGACCCTTGAGCTCACAACTCAAAGTCATTCATGTCATTAAGAGCCTTAAGCTGCTCATAACATCTAGACCCATCATCTTACAACTCATAATCGTTCATGTCAAACATAGCGTTGAGCCATTGATAGCATCTCATGACCTGATGTCATTCATGTCATCTATAACCCTGAGCGCTTCATGGGATCTACAGCCCTAAGCTCAAGACTCAGTGATTCGTTCCTAATTGGTGTATCAGCTGATTCATGTCCTCTTCATGGTCCCCAACAACGGTGCCATTTGATTCATGTCCAGTTGGTGTTCCTTGATTGTGGTCCTCAGGGAGTTATCAACAAAATTTATAACCTATTACACCATATGCTAGGATAGCCTTAGCTAGCCAAGCATAGTGGCTCTAGGGTCGTTCACTGGGATGGGTTTTCACTTAACAATTGATATTAATTCAAAGATGAATTGGTGTTTTTTCATTTCAAGGATAGCTTAAGAAGAAAACATAAGCTTTGGTCGAAAAAGGATTTCTTTTAAGCTAACTAAAAAGAAATGAATGGAAATTACTTATGAAGAAAAGCGTTCCTTGGAGTTTTAGGTTCATAGGGGAGGCTCCTCATGCAAAAACAAGGCTCCGGTCACTTGAATCTTTTCCTCGCATTAGAGAATTAACATATAGTTAATTCTCTAACCGGTGTTGTATAGATGTTTCCCTTTAATGGATTTCAGCACTACTCTCTCTCACTGATGCAACTTGCAATGGCTCATGCCTCTCACCTAGCATTTGCCATTCAAGGTGATCATTAACCTTGGACTTCCCTTCTCAAGCTCACAAGAGATAACTAATGGATGTCTCCTTGGAGTCCAAAAGCTTACCAAGTGTTGGCAATTCTAGAAAATCCTACCTTCAAGTCACCTCCCAAAAGCTCGCAAGAGATAAACTAGTGCATCTCCATGGACTGAGATCACTTGCCTTACCAAGTGTTGGCTCAGGTGAATTGAAGGTGTTTTAAGTTAACTAAAAACATAGAAATCATTAGTGGGTCACACTTTCTCTTCATTAATGGCCGAAACAAAAAAACTACCAATTCTTGCATTTGGGGCCTTACCCGGTAACCTTAGCTCCAAGGAACTAAAAGCCTAGCCACCTATTCTCTGAGGAAACATCCTCAAAGATTGTTTGGCTAGTAAGAAAAATAAGGACAAAACAAAAATATTAAGGAAAAACAGAGCAAGTGCTCTATAAGATATATTTCTTCCTATCGTCGATTACATGATGATATATTACAAGATGGATTTCTTTACATTGGTTCAAAGATATATATAGAGAAGATATTTTCTAAGAAATATTCCAATAATATCTTTGACTAATTATAAGGAGAAAATATCTTGAGAAAAAATCTAACTGAGTCGGTTGTAAATAACTGAGATTGCACAGGTGGATTTCGCAAGGTGATTCACGTGTTGAATTATCCATTTTGCAAGTTTGAACTTTGGTTTTGCAACTTGGAGGTGATTCCATAACTTGGAGATGATTTGCAACTTGATTCGTAGCTTGGAGGTCATTTCGCAACCAAGGGCCATTTCGCAGCCAAGGAGCATTTTTGCAGGGTGGAGACATTTTCACAGCCCATTTTGCAGCTGCAAAATGAGGGGGTGGAGCTGAAAAATGGCACTCGTGTGCCAAAGGGTGGTTTCGCAGCTGCGAAACACCCTGCTAAATTTTCGCAGCTCATTTCGCTTAGCTTTACGCAATTGTCTTCAAAAGGCAATAACTTCTTTGTTTCAGCTCCGATTTGCACACTGTTTGAAGCGTTGGAATCCTAACTTCCCAATCTTCGAAACGACATATAGTATGAATAAAATAGACTCCTAGAAGTACTCGAAATGTGTCCAACAGTTGGCATCCTCTTGAATTCTTCATGTTAGATTTCTCTCTTTTTCCTCCTTGCATTCTTGTTTGGCTTTGGCAAAGAACTACGAAGCTCCAAAGCTTGAATTCTTCATTTAAATGAACTTCCATTTTCTTTGCCATGGATTATATAAAGCTCTCCCTCATCTTAGATTGCTTTGGTGATAAAAAAGCTATCAAAACACCAAAACTTAACACAATTTGATTAGAAATGATTGCAAGGGTCCTTAACATGCCAATTGAGTTAAAAGGTAATAACTACTACTCAAAAGTGTTTAAAAGAGTTATTTATAAGCTATAAAATAGCAATTTTTGAGTAGTAATCACCCAGAGTCATTAATGTTATCAATAACCCTTAGTTATTCATACCATGTCAAGCCCTTAGCTCATGACCCGTAGTCATTCATTTCATCCACAGCCTTGAACTACTCATAACACATAGAGCCTTGAGTTCGTGACCCAAAATTATCCATATCATTTACAAACTTGAGTTGTTCATATCATCTATATCCTTGAGCTCATGACCTAGAATCATGCATATCATCCACCGTCGTGAGTTGTACAGAGTATCTAGAGACCTCAGCTCATGTCCTAGCAAAGTTCATGTCATCGATAACCTTAAGTTGTTCGTAGCACCAACAACCTTGAGCTCACTACCCAGAGGTGTTCATGTGAACCACCACTGATTCGACTCATGGTAGCTTAGCTTTAAAGGCGTATCAACAAAATTTATACCTTGAATACTATTACTAAAGTAGCCAAGCTATTATAGCATAGTGGTTCTAGGATCGTTCACAAGGAAGGGTTTTCGCAAACACTAATGATATTCAAATTAGGAAAATAGGTGATTTTCTTATGGATGTTAGCTTTAAAAGAAGATGTAAATATTTTAGAAAGATTTAAACTAATCTAAGCTAACATTAAAGACTAAAATGAAAGGGTGTAAAAACAAGTTTCTCAAAGATAGGATAGCTGTGCTCTGGCTCTTATGCAAATTGGAAATCTCAGGATAGGCTCCTCGCGTTGGGGTTGCAACTATGGTGATGCTTGCTTCCCAAACTGGTATGGATTTAGCAAATCAAGTTTTAATCCTTTAAAATGGCAAAACAGATGGTAGTGAATTTCATCAATGGTTATTCACCTTAGACTTCCTTTGAATGGCTCGTAAGAGATAACTAATGGTCTAAAGCCAAAAGCTTACCAAATATTGGCAACTCAAAGTCATTCCAGGTGATAAACTCACCTTTCAATGGCCATTGAAATTGGTTCTAACGGATTAATGCAAAACTTGGAATTGAAAACCTCCCCTTCCAATAGCTCGTAGGAGATAACTAATGGATAGAAATCCAAAAGCTTATCAAGTATTGGCCGTTGGAAGTTGTCCAAAGGAAATAAAAACCAAACTTTGCATTAATGAACCTTTAATGAAAAACGACTACCTTACCTTCCGGGTGCGAGAAATTTCCATGGGATTGCATCCAAGCCATCACATAACATCCATACTTTGAGAAACTAAAAGTTTTAACCAATCATCCTCTGAGGAAAAGCCCTTAGAGGCTGTTTGGCTACTAAGAAAATAGAAACGGGAGAGCTCTGTAAATCACTAAGTGTCAAACGTAATACGTATTCTATATTCTATATATGATCCAAGAGGTGATTTCCACCCCTTATATAGTCTTTACAAAAGCAAAAGCTTGTGATTGGTTAGTTACAAGGATAAGAAAGGAAATTACATCACAAAATACAAAGGAAAATATCTAAAGTGGAGTCGGCAAAAGCAGAGGAAAATTCGCAACACGCATGGGTTATGCGAATTTTGAAGGTGTTATGCGAATTTCGCATAACCTGGAGCAGTTGGCTTCCGAAGGCCATATCTTCCTCATTTCAACTCCAAATCATGCACGGTTTGAAGCATTGGATTTTTTACTTCCAGAGCTTTGAAATGGTATATAGTATGTAAAAAATGGACTTCGGGAAGTGCTCCAAAATTGCGAAAGAAGACTGCAGCTGCTGTCCTCTTTGCTTCTTCACTCTGTTTTCCTCTTTGCTTCTTTTTGCTTCTCTCCTTGCATACTTTGAACGACTTTGGCAAAGGGCTATGGAGCTCCAAAGCTTGGTTCTTCATGAATTTGAGCTTCCAAAAGCTTTGCCATAACTTGTCCAAGTAGCTCCTCCATCATTTGGCATGCTTGAATTGATTCATAAGCTGATAAAAACATGTAAACTTGCCACAAAATGGTTAAAACCAATTACTAAGGACCTTAATGAATTAATTGGGTTAAATGAATATGATTACTACTCAAAGGTGCTTAAAACCATTATAATTAGGTCTACAAAATAGCACTTTTTGGTAGTAATCATGCCACATGTTCAATTAGGTGTTTAAGACCACTCTTTTGGTTAGGTATTCTGAACCACTTTCTCCATTAGGTGATCAAAGCCAGTTTCTCAGTTCAACACTCCAAGCCATTTTCTTAATGCAACGTTTAGAGCCACTTTCTCAATTAGGTGTTTAGGACCACTTTCTCTATTAAGCGTTCTAGGCTACTTTCTATGTTAGGGGTTTAGAGCTACTTTCTCCATTGGGCATTTAGAGCCATATTCTCAGTTAGGTGTTTAAAGCCACTTTCTTCATTAGGCATTGAGAACCACTTCCCATGTTAGGTGTTTAGGACCACTCTCTCAATTAGACATTCCAAAATAGTTTCTATGTTAGACATTCAGAGCCACTTTCTTAGTTAAGGGTTCAGGGCCACTCTCTCAGTTAGACATTCAGAGCCACTTTCTCACTTTGGCATTCATAGCCACTCTCTCACTTAAGCATTCAGAGCCATTTTCTCAGTTTGGGGTTCAAAGCCACTTTCTCAATTATGCATTTAGAGCCAATTTCTCAATTAGGCTATCTAAGCCATTTTCTTAGGTAGGAGTTTAGAGCCACTTCTCAGTTAGGCATTTTGGACCACTTTCTTGGTTAGGAGTTCCGAGCAACTTTCTTTATTAGGCATTCAGAGTTACTTTCTCATTGAGGTGTTCAGGACTCCTCTCTTGGTTAGCCCTTTCGATCTACTTTCTTTATTAGGTATTCAGAGTTGTTTTCTTAATTAGGCATTCACAACCACTTTCTTAGTTAAATGATCTAAGCTACTTCTTAGTTAGGCATTTAAGACCACTTTTTCGCTTAGGCATTTCGAGCCACTTTCTCCGTGAGGCATTCAGAGCAACTTTCTGAGTTAGGTGTTCAGGACCACTCCTTCGGTTAGGAGTTTTGAGCCACTTTCTCTATTAGGTGTTCACAACCACTTTCTCAGTAAGGCGTTTAGAGCCATTTTCTTAATTAGGTATTAAAGACCATTTTGTCGATTAGGCGTTTTGAGCCACTTTCTCAACTAGGAATTTAGAGTCACTTCTAACTTAGGCATTCAAAGCCACTTTCTCAATTAAGCATTCAGGGCCACTTTCTCAATTAGACATTTTGACCCACTTTCTTTGTTAGGTGGTTAGAGCCAATTTCTTAGTTAGGCATTTGATGCGACTCATGGTAGCTTAGCTTTAAAGGCATATCAAAAAAATTTATACCTTAAATACTATTACTAAAGTAGCCAAGCTACTATAGCATAGTGGTTCTAGGATCGTTCACTGGGAAGGGTTTTCGCAAACACTAGTGATATTCAAATTAGGAAAATAGGTGATTTTCTTATGGATGTTAGCTTTAAAAGAAGATGTAAATGTTTTAGAAAGATTTAAACTAATCTAAGCTAACATTAAAGACTAAAATGAAAGGGTGTAAAAACAAGTTTCTCAAAGATAGGATAGCTATGCTCTGGCTCTTATGCAAATTGGAAATCTCAGGATAGGCTCCTCGCGTTGGGGTTGCAACTATGGTGATGCTTGCTTCCCGAACCAGTATGGATTTAGCAAATCAAGTTTTAATCCTTTAAAATGGCAAAACAGATGGTAGTGAATTTCATCAATGGTTATTCACCTTAGACTTCCTTTGAATGGCTCGTAAGAGATAACTAATGGTCTAAAGCCAAAAGCTTACCAAATATTGGCAACTCAAAGTCATTCCAGGTGATAAACTCACCTTTCAATGGCCATTTAAATTGGTTCTAACGGATTAATGCAAAACTTGGAATTGAAAACCTCACCTTCCAATAGCTCGTAGGAGATAACTAATGGATAGAAATCCAAAAGCTTATCAAGTATTGGCCGTTGGAAGTTGTCCAAAGGAAATAAAAACCAAACTTTGCATTAATGAACCTTTAATGAAAAACGACTACCTTACCTTCCGGGTGCGAGAAATTTCCATGGGATTGCATCCAAGTCATCACATAACATCCATACTTTGAGAAACTAAAAGTTTTAGCCAATCATCCTCTGAGGAAAAACCCTCAGAGGCTGTTTGGCTACTAAGAAAATAGAAACGGGAGAGCTCTGTAAATATTCTAAGTCTATATATCAATATATCAATATATTTCAATATTTGTTACAACGGATGCAAGGGGATATAAATAGAGAAGTTTTTCCAACCTTCCTAGCTAAGAAATCTTATGATTGGTGGATTACAAGGAGAAGAATGGAAATTTATACAAAAATATCCAAAAGAAAAAGAGTCGGCAAAAATATCCAATTTTCGCACGTTGCAGTTCCAATTTCGCACTTTGGTTTCAGGTGTGCGAAATTCCCACACTTTGGACTGAGGAATTCGCACCTTGATTTCCATCGTGCGAAATTGTCCCTCAGCTTGATGCAGTTGTCTTCCGGAGGCCATATCTTCCTCATTTCAGCTCCAAATTGTACACGGTTTGAATCGTTGGATTCTTGACTTTCTGAGCTTTGAAATGGTATATAGAATGTAGAAAATGGACTTCGGGAAGTGCTCCAAAAGTGCCAAAGAAGACTGCAGCTGCTGTCCTCTGTTTTCCTCTTTGCTTCTTTTTGCTTCTCTTTGCTTTTCTCCTTTTGTTGGCTTGCTTTGGTGTAGCTAAAAGCTTGCTTTAACTTGTCCAAGTAGCTCCTCCATCATTTGGCATGCTTGAATTGATTCATAAGCTGATATAAACATGTAAACTTGCCACAAAATGGTTAAAACCAATTACTAAGGACCTTAATGAATTAATTGGGTTAAATGAATATGATTACTACACAAAGGTGCTTAAAACCATTATAATTAGGTCTAAAAAATAGCACTTTTTGGTAGTAATCACACCCCCCAACCGACTCATTGCTAGTCCCTTAGCAATGGAGGAGATAAAAACTAAGTAAACTATAATAATATACATAAAAGGGATCATGCTAATCACTCCAAAAAATGATATGAGTGGCATGATGGATCAAACTCTCACATGGAACATGAAAGAAATAAAAATCAAACTTCAATAGGAGCTATCAAATAATTTTGTCTAGTCACAATTCATAAAGAGTAGGCATTATGCAAATTTAAGCTTCAAAATAATTTCCACTCCCAAAGGTCCAATCCTTACTCTTCCACAAAAATCTATGTGTTATTTATTAGTTTCCGGATACAGTATGTCAAACTAATCTCTCCCCTCAACCTAGTTCTTTTCAAAGCTTAGCAAACTAATCAACCTCCAATAGGCTAAGGACGCACCTCTTTTCTTTCACAATTTTTTTTTCATGTAGGAGTGCAAAGCTTAAAGGCATTCTTTTCTAAATTGTCCATGTAACGGGGGTCCATCGATGACTCCCAACCAATCAAGGTTTAGGGCATCAAGCTTTGGATTTTTCAACCACTAACTCCTCAGATTTCACCTCGGACTTTTGAGAATGAATTTTTAAAACCCAAGCACCTACAGTATGCTAAACTCCACCTATTCACCCATGTAACGAGCATTGAGGTCGGTGACTCCCAACCATTGAAGGCTTAGGGCACCAGGTTTTAAAGATTTTCACCATATACCCCTCAGACCTTGCTCGGGTTTCAAGGCAAGCAAACATTTTTCTTTTTCTTTCTTTTTCCAAAGGCTCATTGGCCTTTTACAAGGTGTCTCAACACTATTAAAATGAGGTCAAAGGTACCAAGTATAAATTTTCCTAAGTCAAGGGGGAAAATAGTTTTTCATCTTATAAACAGAACCTAGTGTGTACGGTGTGTGATAAGCTTAAAGTGGAAGAACTGAGGTTGAATTCAATAGAAGTTTCAACAATTCATCAACTTTAGTAAGCATAATACAAAATCTAAGTCAAGTAAAAAGATAAAAATTCAATTTCTCCCATTTCATTTTGAATTTTTTTTCTTAATAACCATGGAGAGTAGAATAAAAAAAACTTAAAAAATTTTTAAAATTAAACAAAAAACAACTAAATTACCAAAATAACTTAGCATTAATAACAAAAACTTCCTTCCTCAACTCTCCCCCCAACCAAGCTGAACATTGTCCTCAATGTTTCAAAAGTGATTAAAAAAATAGAGGGAGGAAGTGGTACCTCCTGAGTGGCATGGAGTCTGAATCATGTAGGAGAAACCACATGTTTTCAAAGAAAACATAAGAGTTAGTGAGTAGAAGAAATAGAAAAATGCCAAGTTTAAACAAAAATGATGTCTATATATGATGTATCATCAGTAATACATCCAATCCCAGAATATAAGACATCAAAACATGGAATTATGTATACTAATATAATAAGTAAATACAAAAAATAAAGAGATGATCAAGTAATAGAAGGGTCCTGTGGAGATATGGTGGCCTTCTGAATGGGTTGGGTCAGGACATTGACCTCTGCTCTGGTAGTCTCCTTAAGTGGCATAGTCTCCTCTGCTGGAGCTCTCAACTGGAGCTATGAGCTTTGATGGTTTAGGGAGGTCAGAAATGAAATGAGAGACTTCATGTGTGATCTCAGTGAGAGGGCTCTCTTCTTTAGATGCATGGTTGTGAGGCTCTATTGGCATTTTTGCAATTTCCCTTGGCTTTGCAAAGTGTTTTTGCACATCATTTTGTAGATTGGAGGCCATTTCATAGCTTGGAGGCCATGTCTTGCAGCCAAAGGGAAAAGAAAAACATTTTTGCAGCCCATTTTGAAGTTTGGAAATCATTTTGTAGCCATTTTGAGGTTTGGAAAATCATTTGGCAACAAAATGGGAATTTCGCAGCCCATTCTTGAAGCTTGGAGCATTTTCGCACTTTAAAAAAAAATTTCGCACCTTGCACCATCTGTCTTAAAACGACCATAACTTCTTTTTTTCAAATCCAAATCATGCACCGTTTGAAGCACTGGATTCCTAACTTCCCAAGATTCAAAAGGATATATGGTATGCATAATTTGAGCTCCATAAAGTGCTCCAAAAACGTATCTAACAGTAGCAAAATTTGGTGCGGCTGCAACATTTCCGTTCAGCTTTACATAGTCATCTTCAAACGGCTATAACTTCTTCGTTTCAAATCCAAATCACACACCATTTGAAGCACTGGATTCCTGACTTCCCAAGCTTTAAAATGAAATATCATATGCATAATTTGAGCTCCAGGAAGTGCTTCAAAATTGTGTCCAATAGTAGCGAAATTTTCGCACCTTAAAATGAGAATTTCGCACCTTGAATTGCATCGTGCGAAATTTCCATACTTTGGACTGAGGAATTCGCACCTTGTTTCGCACCATGCGAAAATTGGCTTGAGGTGTGCGAAATGGCACTCATGTGCCAGGAGGTGGTTTCGCACGGTGCGAAAATTTTTGCACCTTGAATAGTGGTGTGCGAAACTGATGCACCTTGAATTGAGATTTTCGCACCTTGGAATGAATTTCGCACCTTAAATAGTGGTGTGCGAAATTTTCGCACCTTGTTTCGCACGGTGCGAAAATTGGCTTGAGGTATGCGAAATGGGACTCGTGTGCCAAGAGGTGTTTCGCACGGTGCGAAATTTTTCGCACCTTGGATTGAGGTGTGCGAAATTCCTGCTCAGCTCGGTCCAGTTTTCTTGCAATGACCATAACTTTTTCGTTTCAACTCCGATTTGGACACCATTTGAAGCGTTGGAATCCTGAATTCCCGAGCTTTCAAATGAGATATAGTATGCATGAAATGAACTTCGGGAAGTGATCGAAATGTTCCCAACAGTTTCCGAAATGGGGTGGTGCGAATTGCTCTGTTTTTGGCTTTTCTCCCCTGTTTTCCCTTGTTTTCACCATAACTTCGATTTTTGCAAGCATCATACCTGCATGAACACTTCCAAACTCATCTTAAAAACATATTAAACTAAATTAAAGCTAAGAATTCAAACTAAAACATGCATAAATTTAAAGAAAGCATAGAATTTAAATGAAGCTGATAGCATGTACCCCAAAAAGAAGATGAACTATTTAGCTCATCCTCACTCACACACCCACTTCATGCTAAATTCCCCCTGGATCCCAAACAAAATTGGCATCCTTCCCATTTGGTCCAAGGGAATTCATTTCTCTTCTCTTCCCTAGAGAAGTGGATGCTTTAAAGGGTTCAGATAACCCTTTATCATCTTGAACCTTTTGATTTTCAATGGAAAGTTGGTCCATAGAGTTGTCATAGCAATCCCCCACCAAAGTGTCGATCTACAACACTTTTCTTGATCTTTTTGCATTGGTTCCTTGAAGGTTATGGTGGGGTTGAGGAGGAAGCTTCCTGTTCCCCCTTGCTATGTCGAGATTGGTGAGCTTCTCAATGGAGTCTTGAACTTTTTCTATCCTTAGTGATAGATCATTATAAACCCCCTCCATTCTTACATTTATTGAACTCTCCATATTATCAATCTTTTCATTAAGATGAGAGTTGATCTTTTGTTGCTCACCTACAAAGTCCTCCATGACTTTGCTTATCTTCAAAATGGCTTGCTCCAATGAAGATGTACTCATTGATGGTTGAGGTTGAGGTTGGGTTGTAAGGTTGGGATGGTTATTCCAACTTGAGGTGTAGGAGCTTTGGTAACCGTACATGTCTCTCATAGTTGGAATGGTAGGGCACTCCCCTACCGTATGCTCATATGAATCATCTCCATTCAAAGCATACTTACTACCCCATTGGCTTTGTTGAACTTGCCTTTTCCCTAATTCAATCCGATCCCTCATGGATAGGTATGCGAATTTGTCCTTCTCATGATCATAATGAGAGCTTTGATCTTCATGTGGAATTTCCATTTCTAAAAAAAAAAATGATATTCAACTAAGGCTCTTTTCTTCAACTTGTACCAGGGTTCCCTCTTGGTCTCGAATCCAACAAGGAATGCACAAATTGAAATTAAAACAAAAATAAAAGAAAAGAGAATAAAAAATTTAACTAAATAAAAACTAAACAAAAAAAAAAAAATTATAAGAAAACTCACCAAACTTGTGATGAAGATCACAAGTTACCCTTAATGGTTGCTTCACTGTGCTTGTGGCACCTTCCCCGGCAACGGCGCCATTTGATTCGACTCATGAACGATCCCCGGCAACGGTGCCATTTGATTCGACTCATGGTAGCTTAGCTTTAAAGGCGTATCAACAAAATTTATACCTTGAATACTATTACTAAAGTAGCCAAGCTACTATAGCATAGTGGTTCTAGGATCGTTCACAAGGAAGGGTTTTCGCAAACACTAGTGATATTCAAATTAGGAAAATAGGTGATTTTCTTATGGATGTTAGCTTTAAAAGAAGATGTAAATATTTTAGAAAGATTTAAACTAATCTAAGCTAACATTAAAGACTAAAATGAAAGGGTGTAAAAACAAGTTTCTCAAAGATAGGATAGCTATGCTCTGGCTCTTATGCAAATTGGAAATCTCAGGATAGGCTCCTCGCGTTGGGGTTGCAACTATGGTGATGCTTGCTTCCCGAACTGGTATGGATTTAGCAAATCAAGTTTTAATCCTTTAAAATGGCAAAACAGATGGTAGTGAATTTCATCAATGGTTATTCACCTTAGACTTCCTTTGAATGGCTCGTAAGAGATAACTAATGGTCTAAAGCCAAAAGCTTACCAAATATTGGCAACTCAAAGTCATTCCAGGTGATAAACTCACCTTTCAATGGCCATTGAAATTGGTTTTAATGGATTAATACAAAACTTGGAATTGAAAACCTCACCTTCCAATAGCTCGTAGGAGATAACTAATGGATAGAAATCCAAAAGCTTATCAAGTATTGGCCGTTGGAAGTTGTCCAAAGGAAATAAAAACCAAACTTTGCATTAATGAACCTTTAATGAAAAACGACTACCTTACCTTCCGGGTGCGAGAAATTTCCATGGGATTGCATCCAAGTCATCACATAACATCCATACTTTGAGAAACTAAAAGTTTTAGCCAATCATCCTCTGAGGAAAAACCCTCAGAGGCTGTTTGGCTACTAAGAAAATAGAAACGGGAGAGCTCTGTAAATATTCTAAGTCTATATATCAATATATCAATATATTTCAATATTTGTTACAACGGATGCAAGGGGATATAAATAGAGAAGTTTTTCCAACCTTCCTAGCTAAGAAATCTTATGATTGGTGGATTACAAGGAGAAGAATGGAAATTTATACAAAAATATCCAAAAGAAAAAGAGTCGGCAAAAATATCCAATTTTCGCACGTTGCAGTTCCAATTTCGTACTTTGGTTTCAGGTGTGCGAAATTCCCACACTTTGGACTGAGGAATTCGCACCTTGATTTCCATCGTGCGAAATTGTCCCTCAGCTTGATGCAGTTGTCTTCCGGAGGCCATATCTTCCTCATTTCAGCTCCAAATCGTACATGGTTTGAATCGTTGGATTCTTGACTTTCGGAGCTTTGAAATGGTATATAGAATGTAGAAAATGGACTTCGGGAAGTGCTCCAAAAGTGCCAAAGAAGACTGCAGCTGCTGTCCTTTGTTTTCCTCTTTGCTTCTTTTTGCTTCTCTTTGCTTTTCTCCTTTTGTTGGCTTGCTTTGGTATAGCTAAAAGCTTGCTTTAACTTGTCCAAGTGGCTCCTCCATCATTTGGCATGCTTGAATTGATTCATAAGCTGATATAAACATGTAAACTTGCCACAAAATGGTTAAAACCAATTACTAAGGACCTTAATGAATTAATTGGGTTAAATGAATATGATTACTACACAAAGGTGCTTAAAACCATTATAATTAGGTCTACAAAATAGCACTTTTTGGTAGTAATCAACCACCCTAAGTTATTCATAGTATTTAGAGCTCTGTGCTCATGACATAAAGTTGTTCATATCATGCACAACCCTTAGTTGTTCATAATATCTAGAGTCCTAAACCCATGACCCATTGTGGACCCTAACCCGATCCACCGATCGGCGTGGCTTGCTATTTTAAAGGTAAAAGGGAAAGTTGGGTTTCAAGTTTTGAAAAATTTGTCCTAGTGAGGAACGGTTTTGTTTGGAGTCACCACTTACTTTTTATTTTTATTTTTAAATGGGGAAATTTTAAGTAAGAACAAAAACCCCAGCATGACTCCAGTCAGGAAAAAACAGTCTACGAAAACTAGATTCTAGGTCCGGGGATCAGGTTACCTATCGGGAAGGTACCTCATGAGAGGTAGCACCCCTCTAGGCCGGAACTCGGTCTCTACTAATGCATTGGGTATATGGGAGCATATGGGTCAAAGATCAAGCGAAAATTGGGCCAAACAACTGATATGAATCACATAGACTCGCCTAGTATTTAGCATGCACATACACTCAACAAGTCAAAATCATAGTGCATACCTAAGGTCCCCAGCCAAGCGCTGCATAAGAGGTCAGTCAATAAGCTTAAATGCACAACAAATATGCATAGCAATCATGCACCAGGCATTCATGTGAATTTCATTATCCAACGTCAAAGTGCATACCCGTGGTCCCCAGCCATGCACTGCTAGGAAAAGGTGAGGCAAGTAATACAAGCATACAACATGCACTCTTAATCAAACATCAAATCTCATACCCAAAAGGGAGGGAATTAGATAGAAATGAAATAAATGGTTCCCTTTCTTTTGCATACATTCCTCTAAATTCCATCAAGCCAAACCATGCACGCTTAACCCACATTCCTCCCATCCATGAAGTGGGCTCACATGAAATCTAACCAAACCAAACTCTGACCCTAAAGGTGGCCCACAAAACCTCCATAATTCACTCCACCATATCACTGAAGATACTAAGCATACATCTTTGGAATGTTGCAGGTGCATTGCATAAACCAAAAGGCATTCTTCTGTAGGCGTATGTTCCAAACGGACAGATGAAATTGGTCTTCTCCTGATCTTCAACATCAATTTCAATTTGGAAATACCCTAAGTTCCCATCCAAGAAATAATAGAAAGGATGGCTAGAGACTCTCTCCAACACCTGATCAATAAAGGGGAGTGGAAAATGATATTTCCTTGTAACAGCATTCAATTTCCTGTAATCAATAGACACCCTCCAACCTAAAGTGAGGCGTGTAGCAATTTCTTCTCATTTTTCATTCTGAACCACAGTAATCCCTGACTTCTTTGGTACCACTTGAGTAGGACTCACCCAAGGGCTATCAGATATGGGATAAATAATACACGCTTGGAGTAGCTTCAGTACCTCAATTCGCACCACTTCTTGTAAATGAGGATTCAATCTTCTTTGAGGTTGACAAATTGGTTTAGCTTCTTCCTCCATATATATGTGATGTGTACAAACCAAAGGACTAATTCCTTTCAAGTCAGATATTTGCCATCCTATTGCTTTCTTGCACCTCTTAAGAACTTCAAGTAGAGAAATCTCCTGATAACCGATAAAAGATGAAGATATAACAACAGGACATTGATTATTTTCTTCCAGGTACGTGTATTTTAACTCCATGGGCAGAGGTTTCAAATTGAGCTTCGGGAATTCTTCTGTTACATCTTCTTGTCCTTCCTCTTTTTTGAATAAAGGCAAGATCTCTTCTTTCCTCCTCCAACCTTGTAGAGTAGCCAGGACATCAGCGGGTTCAAACAACCCTTCTTCAAGATCCTCAAGACTTTCATTCAACTCGTCTTGCATATTCTGATCACAATGCTCCTCCATTAGAGTGTCAATAATGCATACCTCTTCTGGACCTTCTTCTTCTTCCAAAGTAATTAGCTTCTTTGACATATGAAAGATATTAAGCTCAACTGTTATGTTGATAAAAGTGAGTTGCATAAGTCCATTCCTACAATTTATGATTGCATTTGAAGTAGCAAGGAATGGCCTTCCAAGGATGATAGGAACATAATTAGCTTCCTTAATTAAAGGATCAGTATCAAGAATGACAAAATCTACTGGATAGTAGAAATTATCAACTTGAACTAAAACATCCTCAATTATCCCCCTTGGAATTTTCACTGACCTATCAGCTAAAGACAGGGTGATTGATGTTGGCTTTAATTCACCAAGTCCCAATTGCTTATAAACAGAGTATGGTAGCAAATTCACACTTGCTCCTAAATCTAACAAAGCTTTTTCCACTACCTTTCCTCCAATCATGACTGAAATGGTAGGACATCCCGGATCTTTGTACTTCAAAGGAGATTTGCATTTTATGATGGTACTTACTTGTTTAGTCAAGAAGGCTTTCTTATTCACATTCAACCCTCTTTTGATAGTACACAGGTCCTTTAGGAACTTTGCATATGATGGAACTTGCTTAATCATGTCCAGCAATGGAATGTTGACCTTCACTTACCTCAATACTTCAAGGATTTCTGATGCATTTTTAATCCCCCTTTTCCTATGCAAAGCTTGAGGAAAATGTGGAGATGTGTGTTTCTTCATCAATTCTTCCTTAATAAGCTATTTCTCTGAATTTGCATTCATTGTTGAATCACGGTCCTCCTTCTCTTCACTGATATCTTTCTTCTTTCCTTTCATTTCCTCCCTCTTCTTTGTCTCTTCTTCTTCCTTCTCTTCAACATATAGCTTGGGTGTTGGTGACTCAACCTTTTTACCACTCCTTAGAGTGATCAAGGCTTTAACATCTCTCACCTGTGAAGATTCTCCCTCATGAGTTTCCACTTCGTGGATACCCTTGGGGTTTTGGTGAGGTTGAGAAGGAAATCTACCCTTCTCTTGTACTGTGTTCAAATTAGTGAGCCTTAAGATTGAGTATTGGAGATTATCTATCTTCTGAGCTAAGTCATTTTGCAGCCCATCAATCCTTTTGTTCAAAGTATTCTCTACACTGTCAATTCTTTGACTGAGTTGAGAGTTGATGGATTTTTGTTCTCCAATAAAATCTCCCACAACCTTGTTAAGATTTATTATTGCTTGTTCAAGACTTGAAGCTTGTTGGGATGGTTGAGATGGTTGAGTCAGCTGTTGATATTGAGGTGCTCTTGGCTTCCATGAAAAATTTGGATGATTCCTCCAACTTGAGTTGTAAGTATTGCCATACGAAGTATTGCTATTGGGCTTGAATTGTCCAATGACATTTGCTTGTTCTCCAAACATTTCTCTAGCAACTAGAATTGTAGGGCACTCCTCCACCAAGTGTTCATAAGATCGACAAATCGAACTTGGCTTTACTTGCACTGGTGTTTCAGCAACAGCTTGCACTTCATGCATCTTTTTCAGTTCTAGCTCCTCCACTCTTCTTGTCATAGCTGCAAATTTTGCTTTCATATCAACATCTTCATTCAAGGTGTACATCCCAGCCTTAGCATGAAGAGCATTTGGTTGAGACTTCATCTTTCCCACTTCTCCTCTGTGTTGTTCATCCCATCCCCTTGAGACTTCAGCTACATAACTCAAGAAATCCATAGCTTCCTCAGGATTCTTACTCATGAAATCCCCTCCACACATTGTTTCGAGGAGTTGCTTCATTGAGGAAGACATCCCATCATAGAAATAACTCACCAACAGCCATGTATCAAAGCCATGGTGAGGACAAGCATTAATGGCTTCCATGTATCTTTTCCAACACTCAGAATTTCTCATTCTCTTTAGTTGAGAAGTTTGAAATTTGTCTTTTCAAGCTATTTGTTCTGTGAGTAGGAAAAAACTTCTTGAGGAATTCAGCTTGTAAATCAGTCCAAGTACGGATAATCCTTGGCCTTAAAGAATTAAGCCAAATCTTGGCCTTATCCTTTAAAGTAAAAGGAAATAATTTAAGCCTCATCAAGTCCATAGAAGCTCCTCCTTCTCGGAATGTATTACAAACATCTTCAAATTCCTTGATATGGGCATAGGGATTCTCACTTTCCATTCTATGGAAAGTTGGTAGAAGTGGCACAATATGGGGTCTGATCACTAGCTGCTCTGTAGGGGCACTATACATGATGGTGCACTCATACGAGGTGGATGCATACGGTCCCTCATTGATCTGAATTCATTGGGATTGTCCTGATGATCATGGTGACTATGCTGATCCTCAAGTGTAGTTTCCATGATGTTCAAGCTCAATTCCAACTCCTTGTTATGAGGTGTTTCAAGTTTAACAAGCCTTCCTCCACTATCTCGTAGCATACATAACTAGTATCAACTGTAACACAAAAAAAAAAAAAACGAAAACAGAGGAAAAAAAAAAAAAAACAAAACAAAACTACCAAAAAGAATTTGCTTAACTAAAACTAAAACTAAATTAAAAGCTATGCTAGAATATAAACGAGTAAAAAAACAACTAAAAGAGGTAGTAAAAGGATAAAAAACTCACAAAACTTGTGATGAAAACCACAAGTATACTGAAATAATATCAATGTGAAGTTGGCACCTTCCTCGGCAACGGCACCATTTCATTCATTCCCAATTGGTGTCTCAGCTGATTCATGTCCAGCTGGTGCTCCTTGACTGAGGAAGTGATCAACAAAATTTATAACCTATATCACCATGCATTAGGATAGCTTTAGCTAATATAGCATAGTGGCTCTAGGATCGTTCATTGGGAAGGGTTTTCAACTCACAACTGATACCAATTCAAAGTTGAGTTGGTGCTTTTTCATTTCAAGGTTAGCTTTAAAAGATAACATAAAGATGTTTGAGTGAAAAGGGTTTGGTCTTAAACTAACCAAAAAGAAAGTAATGGAAATTACTTATGAAGAAAAACATTCCTTGGAGGTTTAGGTTCACAGGGGAGGTTCCTTATGCAAAAACAGAGCTCCGGTCATTTGGTTCGTTTCCTCACATTAGAGAATTAACATATAGTCAATTCTCTAACCGGTGTTGTACAGATGTATCCTTTAAATGGATTCCAGCTCTAATTCCCTCTCACTGATGCAACTTGCAATGACTCATGCCTCTCACCTAGCATTTGCCATTCAAGGTGATCTTTAACTTTGGACTTCCCTTATCAAGCTCGCAAGAGATAACTAATGGATGTCTCCTTGGAGTCCAAAAGCTTACCAAGTGTTGGCAATTCTAGAAAATCCTACCTTCAAGTCACTTCCCAAAAGCTCGCAAGAGGTAAACTAGTGCATCTCCATGGACGGAGATCACTTGCTTTACCAAGTGTTGGCTCAAGTGAATTGAAAGTGTTTTAAGTTAACTAAAAACATAGAAATCATTAAAGGATCACACTTTCTCTTAATTAATGACTGAAACCACAGATGCATCAGCTCCATAGGACCCTACCATTATTTGATCATCTCTTTACTTTTTGTCTTTACATATTATATTAGTATACATAGCTCCATGTTTTGATGTTTTATGTTCTGGGATTGGAGGTATCCATTGATCATATCTTATATTCTACTTTCTTAGAGTCATATATAAACATCATTTTTTGTTTAAACTTGGCATTTTTCTATTTCCTCTACTCACTAACTCTTTTGTTTTTTTTGAAACATGTGGTTTCTCCTATATGACTCAGACTCCATGTCACTCAGGAGGTACCACTTCCTCCCTATTTTTCAATCGCTTTTGTCACATTGAGGACAATGTTCAACTTGGTTGGGGAGAGAATTGAGGAAGTAAGTATTGTTATTAATGCTAAGTTATTTTGGTAATTTAGTTGCTTTTTGCTTAATTTTAAAATTTTCTTAAGTTTTTATTCTACTCTCCATGGTTATTAAGGAAAAATTTTCAAAATGAAAAGAGAGAAATTGAATTTTTGTCTTTTTACTTGACTTAGAGTTTGTATTATGCTTATTAAAGTTGATGAATTGTTGAAGCTTCTATTGAATTCAAGTTTAGTTCTTCCACTTTAAGCTATTCACACACTATGCACACTAGGTTCCTATTATAAGATGAAAAGCTATTTCCCTCTTGACTTAGGAAAATTTAGACTTGGTACCTTTGACCTCATTTAATAGTGTTGAGAAACCTTGTAAAAGGCCAATGAGTCTTTGAAGAAAAAAAAGAAAGAAAGAAAAAATGTTTGCTTGCCTTGAAACTCGAGCAAGGTCTGAGGGGTATATGGTGAAAATCTTTAAAACCTGGTGCCCTAAGCCTTCATTGGTTGGGAGTCACCGACCTCAATGCTCGTTACAAGGGTGGATAGGTGGAGTTTAACATACTGTAGGTGCTTGGATATTAAAATTCCTTCTCAAAAGTCCGGAGTAAAATTCGAGGAGTTAGTGGTTGAAAGATCCTTAAAGCTTGATGCCCTAAACCTTAATTGGTTAGGAGTAATCGATGGACCCTCGTGATTCGTTCCCAATTAGTGTCTCAGTTGATTCGTGTCCAGCTAGTATCCCTTGATTGTGGTTCTCAGAAGGGAGTAATCAACAAAATTTATAACCTATTACACCATGTACTAGGATAGCCTTAGCTAGCATACCATAGTGGCTCTAAGGTCGTTCACTGGGATGGGTTTTCACTTCACAATTGATATTAATTCAAAGTTGGATTGGTGTCTTTTCATTTCAAGGTTAGCTTTAAAAGAAAACATAATCTTTGGTTGAAAAAGGATTGGTTTTAAGCTAACCAAAAATAGTAACATATTTTAATTACAAAGAAAAGTGTTTCTTGGAGTTTAGATCACTAGGCTCAGGTTCCTTATACAAAAAGGGAGTTCCAGTCACTTGTTTCTTTTCCTCGCATTAGAGAATTAACATATAGTTAATTCTCTAACCGGTGTGGTACAAATGCTTCCCTTTAATGGGTTCAAACACTAAATCCCTCTCACTGATGCATCTTGTAATGGCTCGTGCCTCTCACCTAGCATTTGCCATTCAAGGTGATCTTTAACCTTGGATTACCCGTCAAAATCTCGCAAGAGATAACTAATGGATGTCTCCTAAGAGTCCAAAAGTTTACCAAGTGTTGGCTATTCTAGAAAATCCTACCTTCAAACCATCTCTTAAAGGCTCGCAAGAGGTAAACTAGTGCATCTCAATGGACGGAGATCACTTGCCTTACCAAGTGTTGGCCCAAGTGATTTAAAGGCGTTTTAAGTTAACTAAAAAGATAAAAACCATTAACAGGTCACACTTTCTCTTCATTAAAAACTAAAACAACAAAACTTCCAATTTATGCATTAGGAAACTTACCCGACTTTCTTCACTCCAAGAGACGAAGAGCCTAACCTCTCATCCTCTGAGGAAAGATCCTTAAAGTTTGATTGGCTAGAAATAAAAAGTAAATAATATACAATACAATCAAAACGAGAAGGTAAGGCAGAGCAAAGGCTCTGTATTTTACTTCCTTGCAAAACTATACAAAGGATGTGTCTCTGAGAACAAGGTCTCGAGATTTTGATGATTTTCTAAAGAAAATTACAAACTATATATAAGAGGTTATTCACCCTTTGTTCTTGCTTAAAGACTAACGAATCCTGTGATAGGTGGGTTACAAGGAGAGTTTGGGGATTTAGACATCAAATATCTAAAGCAAAAAATCTCAAAATGTCGGTCGCAAATATCGGGATGCTTCAGGAGAAATTTCGTTGCACTGTGCAAAATGGCTGTTTAATTTTCGCAGTAAAAGGACAACATTTTCGTAGCCCAAGGCTGATTTCACAGCCGTGCAAAATTTTCCTTCAGCTTGGAGTGATCTGCTTGTAATGGTTGTAACTCCTTCATTTCAACTTTGAATCGCGCATCATTTGAAGCATTGGATTGTTGACTTCCTGAGCTTCAAAACGACATATAGCATACATAAATTGAACACTAGGAAGTGCTCCAAAAGTGGCTGACATGACTGTCATCAAGAATGCTTCATGGCAGATTTCTCTTTGCTTCCCCTCCTTACATTCCAGATTTGCTTATGGCAAAGGACTTTAAAGCTTCGGTTCTTCATGTTTCTGAGCTTTCCATTGCTTTTCCATGGATTCCAAAGAACTCTCCTCAATCTCGGATTGCTTTGGGGATCAAATTACTAACAAAAACACCAAAACTTACACACTTTGATTAGAAATGATTGCAAATGTCCTTAATATGTTAATATGGTTAAAAGGTAATAACTACTACTCAAAAGTGTTTAAAAGAGTTAATTACGAGCTATCAAATAGTACTTTTTGAATAGTAATCACCCTGTTACATGGACAATTTAGAAAAGAATACCTTTAAGCCTTGTACTCCTACAATGAAAAAAAAGTGTGAAATAAATGAGGTGCGTTCTTAGCCTATTGGAGGTTGATCAGTTTGCTAAGCTTTGGAAAAGAACTAGGTTGGGGGGAGAGATTAGTTCAACATACTATATTCGGAAGCTAATAAATAACACTTAGATTTTTGTGGAAGAGTAAGGTTTGGCCCTTTGGGAGTGGAAACTCTTTTAAAGCTTAAATTTGCATAATGCCTTCTCTTTATGAATTGTGATTAGACAAGTTATTTGATAACTATTGTTGAAGTTTGAGTTTTATTTCTTTAATGTTCCATGTGAGAGTTAGATCATCATGCCACTTGAAAATTGTTTTTTGATCAGCATGATGTTGTAAATTATAGTACTTTTTATTTTTCTCTCCTTCATTGCTAAGGGACTAGCAATATGTCGGTTGGGGGGAGTGATTACTACTCAAAAAGTGCTATTTTATAGCTTGTAATTAACTCTTTTAAACACTTTTCAGTATTAGTTATCACCTTTTAACCCAATTAACATATTAAGGACCTTTGCAATCAATTCTAATCAAATTGTGTTAAGTTTTGGTGTTTTGATAGCTTTTTGATGACCAAAGCAATCCAAGATTAAGGAGAGTTCTTTGGAATCCATGGCAAAGCAAATGGAAAGCTTAGAAACATGAAGAACCGAAGCTTTGAAGTCCTTTGCCATAAGCAAATCCGGAATGCAAGGAGGGGAAGCAAAGAGAAATCTAACATGAAGCATTCTAGATGACAGTCATGTCAGCCACTTTTAGAGTACTTCCTGGAGTCCAATTTATGCATTCTATATGTCATTTTGAAGCTCAGGAATTCAAAAATCTAATGCTTCAAATGGTACGCGATTCGGAGTTGAAATGGAGGAGTTACAGCCATTGGAAGCCGATCACTCCAAGCTGAAGGAAAAATTCGCACAACTGCGAAATCAGCCTTGGGTTGCGAAAATGTTGTCCTTTTGCTGCTAAATTTCGCAGCCCTCTTGCACTCACAGCTGCAGGGTTCTCTTGAAGCTTCCTGATATTTGTGACCGACATTTTGAGATATTTTGCATTAGATATTTGATGTCTAAATCCCCAAACTCTCCTTGTAACCCACCTATCATAGAATTCCTTAGTCTTTAAGTAAGAACAAAGGGTGAATAATCCCTTATATATAGTTTGTAATTTTCTTTACATAAAAAAATCTCTTGGGAGCTTGTTCTTAGAGACAACCTTTTGTAATAGTAAGAAATATATTTTACAGAGCACTTGCTCTGTTTTTCCTTCATATTTTTGTTTTCTCGTTAGTTTTCTTTTTAGCCAACCAAACTCTGAGGATTTTTCGTCAGAGGATGAGAGGCTAGGCTCTTCGTCTCTTGGAGTGAAGAAATCCGGGTAAGTTTCCTCATGCATAAATTGGAAGTTTTGTTGTTTTTGTTTTTAATGAAGAGAAAGTGTGACTCGTTAATGGTTTTTATCTTTTTAGTTAACTTAAAACGCCATTAAATCACCTGGGTCAACACTTTGTAAGGCAAGTGATCTCCGTCCATTAAGATACACTAGTTTATCTCTTGCAAGCCTTTGGTAAGTGGTTTGAAGGTAGGATTTTCTAGAATAGCCAACACTTGGTAAGCTTTTGGACTCTAAGGAGACATCCATTAGTTATCTCTTGCGAGCTTTTGACGGGTAATCCAAGGTTAAAGATCACCTTGAATGGAAAATGCTAGGTGAAAGGCATGAGCCATTGCAAGATGAATTAGTGAGAGGGATTTAGTGTTTGAACCCATTAAGGGGAAACATCTGTACCACACCGGTTAGAGAATTAACTATATGTTAATTCTCTAATCCGAGGAAAAGAAACAAGTGACCGGAACTCCTTTTTTGTATAAGGAACCTGAGCCTAGTGATCTAAACTCCAAGAAACAATTTTCCTTGTAATTAAAATCAGTTATTATTATTTTTGGTTAGCTTAAAACCAATCCTTTTTCCATCAAAGATTATGTTTTCTTTTAAAGCTAACCTTGAAATGAAAAGGCACCAATTCAGCTTTGAACTAGTATCAATTGTGGAGTGAAAACCCATCCCAGTGAACGATTCTAGAGCCACTATGCTATGCTAGCTAAGGCTATCCTAGTACATGATGTAATAGGTTATAAATTTTGTTGATTACTCCCTTTTGAGGACCACAATCAAGGGACACCAGCTGGATAGGAATCAAATGGTACCACTGTCAGGGACCATTGAGAGGACATGAATCAGCTGAGACACCAATTGGGAACGAATCAGACACAGGTGAATACTCGAAAACACTCATATCATTATTATTTCTACCAGCCACGTCATCAAAGCGGGAGACAAACCCAGACATTGTGTCAAAAGAAAGAGGTGGGTCCACAAAATCGAACGCTCCCTCAACAATAATAACATCTGGAGTAACAATAGTAACAGAGTCATCATCATCTATCTCAAGCATAAAAACCCCAAACATATTCGAAGCAAAACAAGGCCCGTGCGGGCTTACATCCAAAATACGACCAGTGCCCATCATATCCATGTCATCTGTGCAAACATCATAAAGAGTCACATCATCAATGTTAATCATAGGAACTCCAAACAAATCGAAATCAGAGTGGGGATCGTGTAGAACTGCATCAAGAATACGACCTACCCCTATCATGTCCATCTCGTCGGTACAAGTATGAGATAGAGTCACATCATCAGCATCAATCACAGTATCCATAAGTATATCATTATCAGAAACTGCCTCTGGGAAGCATATGGAGAACATCCTCGCTTGATTGGGTGACAAGGGTGTAACTATCATAACATCAAGTGTCTCAGGGATCCCGATACCCAAATGCATCCACCCCAAGGTCCGCTAGAGGTCCTGAATCTCAACAGCCTCTGAAATACAAGTGATCCCCTCCATGTGGGGTGCATGATCTGAACCTCTGTCAAAGTAATCAGTCAACTAAAAGGTGTACAGGTGAATGGGGTAATCAAACAAAACCCCAAACAAGTAGACCCTTACTCTGTCCTTATGCAATCGCGCCATGTAACGTGCATCCTCCTCCTTAGGAGTGTAACCTAACCCATAAGGTATATCATGATCAACTGTGAAAGTAAACTCGTGTGGTCCATGCTGGTGGTGACCTAATCCCAAGTCTGGCAGATAAGACATGCCCCTCATCATGTTAAGCACCAAGGTGCTACTGTACTGGTTGAATGACATAGGCACCATATCTCTACTATCATCCTCTAAATTGACAACCTGAACCTCATCGAAAGTAAATCCGGTCAAATGCAAGTCATCCTCACTGTGACTAATCTGTAATACTCGCTTAAAAGAAGTGAGAACATCCCGGTCAGACTGTATCATGATAATGCAACCCTCGTGTATGAACTTCACCTTCTGATGAAGGGAAGATGGTATGGCACTAGCCTCATCAATCCAAGGACGACCAAGAAGTAGGTTAAAGGATGACTGAATCCTCATAACCTAGAAAAACACGGAATATCTTATTAGCCCAATCATAACATGTGCAGTTAAAGTACCTATAACTGTCCTCTAAGTCCCGTCATAAGCTCTGACGGTTTGTGTAGATGACCCAAAATCAGATGGAGAAAAGCCAAAGGCAATAGCTGTAACTAAAGAACAAACGTACAGGGTGGAGCAATTGTCCAACAAGACCGACAGCACTCTGCATCCTGAACAAGCAACATCAATGAACAAAGATTGAACATGATCTGACCCCTCTGGTGGCAAGTCATCATCGGAAAACAAAATGCACGTAGCCCTATCAGCTATCAGAAAATGAATCAGCCCCTCTAGGGTGGTAGCAGTGTCAACTCTAATCTGACTAAGAACTCTAATCAATGCATCTCTATATGTGCTAGATGAGGCCAATAGGCTCCAAATGGATATGCGAGCCTGCGTAGTGCGCAGTTGGCTCAAAATCACATCATCCTCTCTCTGAATCTCCTCTCTAGTAGCTGTACTAGCAAAATGGCCTATCAACAAGTGGAGGATGTGCTACTCTCCCTCTCCACATGACTATCTGAACATCTTTGTGAGCGGGTCCATACCTTTCCGGGAACAAAATGAAGGGTGTCAAAGGTGGCACATGTTGTAAATACACTAGTGGGACTACAGGCTATCGGGGAATCTCATCTAAGGCCAACCTGAATGGCATGAGGACCTACTGTCAATGGCTATATCCACTAAAATCTGAGTCCTCATACAAACTGATTGGCTAAGGAGCCTCTCCATCCCATCCCATCATAAATACATCACCCTCTGTGTGCTTAATCAATCAACCAAACCCTGATTAATCAAGTCCTGTATAGCATGTCTCAGTGCTGAGCAACTGTCTGTATCATGGCCCACTCTCTAGTGGTAATCACAATGAAGGTTTGTCTTGAATCCTGGTGGGGTAGGCTGTAGTGGTGGTCTGGGTGGTAATAGGGCAATCAATCCTCCCTCAACCAATCTCTGAAATGCTCTGCTCAATGGAATCCCAAGTTGTGTGAACTGTCTAGCTGGCCTCGGCGGAGGCAGTGCTCTGTACTTATGGAATTGCATGGGCGGCCTCTAGGATACCTGTGTAGCATATACTGGTTGTGGCAACAAATGCAAATAAGCAAGCCCTACTGGCCTAATCGAAATAGTTAGCCTGTACTGATCATGTTGTACCATCTGATAAAAGGTATTTAAAAACTACCTCTAAGTCTGAGGCCAATGTGGGGACCTATGACCCATGATACAAATGGTGCCAAAATTTGATGGCCTAGGTCCTGACCCTAACTTCTTTCCCTTTGAGTGTAAGGGGGAAGAATGTGCCCATAATCCTCTAGATATACCCTCCTCGATGCCAAGAGGGCTTACACTAAGGAGCCAAAGTCTATCTACAGAAAGACTATGAGATGTCTAGCATAGCGGGGCTAAAGACTGCGCATAATCATACTGATCTGATCACGCTTTGAGGGTCTGGCAATAATTTGTGCTATCTTCTCCCTCCAACGGGAGATGAAGGAGGTAACTGTCTCATTCGGCCTCTGTCTGAGGGGCCTCTAACTCTCTCTGGGATACATCGACTATAGTATTAAAGGAATACTATCTGAAAAACTCCTGTTCCAAATCGATCCATGTTCGGCGTTGTGAGGGGTCCAATGAAGAAAACAACGCTGGGCGGCACCACTCAAGGACAGAGGGAACAACATGATCATTTGTGTCTCATCTAACCTATGCCCGCACATAACAACATTGTACAACTGTAAGTGAATACGGAGGCACCCGATCCCAGTGTATCTCTCAATGTCCGGCATGCGGAACTCAACCGACAAAGCTGCAATAGGTAGGTCATCATACCCATCCCAACTCATGACTTCATCGATGACATACAGTGACTTCATCATCTGCTCAATCCTCTCAATGCGAGCCTGAGTATCATTTGCAACCAGTGCAGGGGCCATAATAGAATTTGGCGTAGTCTCGGTCTAACCATGTAAGACAAAGGCCCTTGCTTGTGGGGCTAACCGAACTAGGGGTGGTGGTGAAGATGGGACTGTGTAGTTTGGATGTATGGTAGGTCTAGATGGTGGTGGTGGGAGGGGGGGTGTGGAAGAATCATGTGGGGTGGTCCCCTTAATTGGTACTGAAGGCTGAAGGGGCCTGGTGCCCGTCAATCCTTTGACCCAATCCTAAAATAGCATCTCTAAGTGACACCATGGTATATGTAATCTATGCCAACTGGTCAACAGTAGCATACTGCAGGTTCATATCTCTCTGAACTGATGTCTGTCCTAACTGGCTATACTGGTCTGATCCTCTAACAAGTCTGCCTCTGACCCTGATCCAAGTTGGAGAACCTAGGTCGGTCTCAATCAACAATCTTACAAAAGAAAGGGGTATGTCAATCCCTGTGACTACCAATCCTGAAATGAATTTCGTAATGTAATCCCATGACTAAATCCTTTGAGGAAATGAACTGTCATGTGATGTTAACAGCTAATCTAATACATGGCTCCACAGGTAGGAGTGAGATTCTGGCATGGAGATACCTTAGGGGTAAGGTGGCTCAAAAGCCAACAACAGGAAAAGGTAAGTCTTGAAAGCTAGATGACGGTACCCATAAAGGGGATACGTAACCTATGATTCTAACCAACAATCAAAGTGACACTTTTGCCACGTAGGTATCCATGAAATCTAGCTCAGGGCTATACAGGTCTTCATTGCTCAGATATCCGTCATCTCCATAGTGCTCCCAAACATCAATATAGCCCTTATACTAGACCCTATTCCACACCCCTAGCTTGGTCGAAGGCAAATAGTTGGGAATGACTCCCAAACAATTCAAGAAACCAATAAGAAATAGTCGACCAAGACTAGTGATTCAGAAATAAAGGGATACAAGCACTCCCCACAGACACAAAGGACAAGCAGTCATGCAAGAGAAAGGGCAGTCATGTAGCAAGCAATCATGCGCAAAGAGATACCCTACCATACAATCTACACACAGGCTAATCATCTAAGCCTATCATGAACCCCAAAACCAAGAACCAACAACAACGAATACAATCAGGTGAACACACAAGTAACACAACTCATCATAAGTGCAAGTCAAATACCAACCAAGTAAGTGATCACTAGTCACCTATAAAGCCTAAGAGTAAATTGGTCAATTAACCATGTGCTCCAATATACCCAACTCAAGTTCAAGTTTGATCCTCTTATGAAACTAGAGATTCTGGGTTCAATCCCTAGTGGAGTCGCCAATTTGTAAACCTCACTCGATCCACTGATCAACACGACTCGCTATTGTAAAGGTAAAAGAGAAAGCTGGTTTTTGAGTTTTGAAAATTTCGTCCTAGTGAGGAACAGTTTTGTTTGAAGTTGCCACTTACTTTTTATTTTTATTTTTAAATGGGGAAATTTTAAGTAAGGACAAAAACCCCAACATGACTCCAATAAGGAAAAATCGGTCTATGAAAACTAGATTTTGGGTCCAGGGATTAGGTTACCTATCAAGAAGGTACCTCATGCGAGGTATGATTCGTGCCCACTTGGTGTATTAGCTAATTCATGTCCAGCTGGTGCTCCTTGATTGAGGAAGTAATCAACAAAATTTATAACCTATTACACCATGAACTAGGGTAGCAAAGACAAAGCTACTATAGCATAGTGGCTCTAGGATCATTCACTAGGATGGGTTTTCACTTCACAAATGATATTAATTCAAAGTTGAATTGGTGCATTTTCATTTCAAGGTTAGCTTTAAAAGAAAACATAAACTTGAGTTGGAAAATGTTTGGTTTTAAACTAACCACAAATAGTAACTGATTTTACTTACAAAGAAAAGTGTTTCTTGGAGTTTCAGATCACTAGGCTCAGATTTCTCATACAAAAAGGGAGTTCCGGTCACTTGTTTCTTTTCCTTGCATTAGAGAATTAACATATAGTTAATTCTCTAACCGGTGTTGTACAGATGCTTCCCATTAATGGGTTCAAACACTAAATCTCTCTCACTGATGCACCTTGCAATGGCTCGTGCCTCTCACCTAGCATTTTCCATTCAAGGTGATCTTTAACCTTGGATTACCCGTCAAAAGCTTGCAAGAGATAACTAATGGATGTCTCCTTGGAGTCCAAAAGCTTACCAAGTGTTGGCTATTCTAGAAAATCCTACCTTCAAGTCACCTCCCAAAGGCTCGCAAGAGATAAACTAGTGCATCTCCATGGACGGAGATCACTTGCCTTACCAAGTGTTGGCCCAGGTGATTTAAAGGTGTTTTAAGTTAACTAAAAAGATAAAAACCATTAAGGGGTCACACTTTCTCTTCATTAAAAACTAAAACAACAAAACTTCCAAATTATGTATGTGGAAACTTACCCGGCTTTCCTCACTCCAAGAGACAAAAAGCCTAGCCTCTCATCCTCTGAGGAAAAATCCTCAGAGAATGTTTGGCTAGCAAGAAAATGAAAATGAAAAAAGAAGGAAAAACAGAGCAAGGCTCTGTATATTCTATATATTTATATATTTATATATTTTACAGTGGATGCAAGGGAATATATATAGAGACGTTTTTCCAACCTTCCTAACTAAGAAATATTATGGTTGGTGGATTACAAGGAGAAGAATGGAAATTTATACAAAAATATCTGAAGAAAAGATCTAAAAGAGTCGGTGCACAAATATCCCAGTTCGCACGTAGATTTCACACGTTGCATGGTGACTTGCGAAAATCTCGCAAGTTGATTTCGCAACTTGGAATCCATTTTCGCACGTTGAGCTCCAAGTTCGCAAGTTGAAAAATCACTTTCACAAGTTGGGCTTCTCTATGACTGTGCGGCTGTATTCCATTTCCATTTCGCAAGGTAGGCTTTAATTTCGCACGTTGGAGTTCCAAATTCGCAAGATGCGAATTTGTCCTTCAGCTGGATGCAGTTGTCTTGTGAAGGCCATATCTTCCTCATTTCAGCTCCAATTCGTACATCGTTTGAAGCATTGGATTCTTGACTTCCTGATCTTTGAAATGGTATATAGCATGTAGAAAATGGACTTCGTAAAATGCTCCAAAAGTATGAAAGAAGACTGCAGCTACTGTCCTCTATTTTCTTCACTCTGTTTTTCCTCTCTCCGTTGTTCTTTCCTTGCATACTTTGAACGACTTTGGCAAAGGGCTATGGAGCTCCAAAGCTTGGTTATTCATGAATTTGAGCTTCCAAAAGCTTTGCCATGAACTATATACAGCTCTCCCTCATTCTTGGATTGCTTTGGTGTAGCTAAAAGCTATCAAAAACACCAAAACTTAACACAATTTGATTAGAAACGATTGCAAGGGTCCTTAACATGTTAATTGGGTTAAAAGGCAATAACTACTACTCAAAAGTGTTTAAAAGAGTTAATTACAAGCTATCAAATAGCACTTTTTGAGTAGTAATCAAGGTAGCACCCCTCTAAGCCCGGAACTTGTTCACTACTAATGAACTGGGTATATGGGAGCATATGGGTCAAAGATCAAACAAACCTTGGGCCAAAAAAATGACATGAATCACATAAACCCGCCTAGTATTTATGATCCTTGCCTAGCTGGTGTATGTCCTGTTGATTGGTGTTCAATCAACTAGATTACCTTGATTTCGGTCCTCAAACGAGAGTAATCAACAAAAGTTATAAACCTATTTCACCATGTACTAGGATAACCTCAACTAGCATAGCATAGTGGCTCTAGGATCGTTCACTGGGATGGGTTTTCAAATTACAACTGATATTAATTCAAAGCTGAATTGGTGCTTTTTCATTTCAAGGTTAGCTTTAAAAGAAAACATAAAGATGTTTGAAAATGTTGGTTTTTAAGTGAAACCAATAATAAGGTAACGTAGATTACTTACAAAGAAAAATGTTTCTTGGAGTTTTTAGATCACTGGGCTCGGGTTTCTATTACAAAAGAGAGTTCCAGTCACTTGAATCTTTTCTTCACATTGGGATTTAACATATAGTTATTTCTTGAACCGGTGTGGTACAGATGCTTCCCTTTTATGGATTAAAACACTAATTCTAGGTCATTGAATCATTTTGCAATGGTTCATACCTCTCACCTAGTATTGGCCATTCAAGGTGATCCTTAACCTTGGATTACCTTTCAAAAGCTCGCAAGAGATAACTAATGGATGTCTCCTTAGAGTCCAAAAGCTTACCAAGTGTTGGCTATTCTAGAAAATCCTACCTTTAAACCACTTCCCAAAGGCTCGCAAGAGATAAACTAGTGTATCTCAATGGACGGAGACCACTTGCCTTACCAAGTGTTGGCCCAGGTGATTTTAAGGCGTTTTAAGTTAACTAAAAACATAAAACCCATTAACGGGTCACACTTTCTCTTCATTAAAAGCTAAAACAACAAAACTTCCAATTTTTGCATTCGGAACCTTACCCAGCTTTCTTCACTCCTATAAACAAAAAAGCCTAGCCACTCATCCTCTAGGGAAACATCCTTAGAGTTTGTTTGGCTAGTGAGAAAAATACAATCAAAATGAGTAGGTAAGGTAGAGCAAAGCTCTGTGTATTAGTTTCTTCAAAACTATACAAAATTTTATCTATGATAAAAAACTCCCAAGATATTCTTAAAGAAAAATTACAAATGATGTATATAAAGGTTATTCACCCTTCCTTCTTACTTTCTAACTAAAGAATCCTATAATTGGTGGATTACAAGGAGAAAATGGGGATTTAAACAACAAATATCTGAAGAAAAAAATCTAAAAGAGTTGGGCGCAAATATTTGGGAGTACACAGGTGGATTTCGCAAGTTGAAACATGACTTGCGAAAATTTAGCAAGTTGACTTTTGTGATTTCACAGCTTGCGAAATTGTCTTTCAACTAGGTACAATTGTCTTCCAATGGCCATAACTTCTTCACTTTAGCTCTGATTTGCACACTATTTGAAGCGTTGGACGCCTGACTTCCCGAGCTTCGAAATGACATATAGTATGCATAAAATGGACTCCAAAAATTGCTAGAAATGTGTCCTATAGGTGCTGTCCTCTTGGATTTCTTCATGTTAAATTCCTCTCTCTATTTTTTCTCCTTACATTCTTGATTTGCTTTTGGCAAAGGACTACAAAGCTTTAAAGCTTGGATTATTCCTATAAATGAGCTTCCATTTTCTTTGCCATGGATTATATAGAGCTCTCCCTCATCTTAGATAGCTTTGGTGATAAAAAAGCTATCAAAAACACCAAAACTTAACACAACTTGATTAGAAATGATTGCAAAGGTCCTTAACATGTCAATTGAGTTAAAAGGTAATAACTACTACTCAAAAGAGTTTAAAAGAGTTAATTACAAACTATAAAATAGCGCTTTTTGAGTAGTAATCAATTTAGCATGCACATACACTCAACAAGTCAAAATCAGAGTGCATACCTGAGGTCCCCAGCCAAGGCTGCATAAGAGGTTAGTCAATAAGCTCAAATGCACAACAAATATGCATAGCAATCATGCACCAGGCATTCATGTGAATTTCATTATCCAAATTCGAAGTGGATACCTGTGGTCCCCAACCATGCACTACAAGGAAAATGTAAGGCAACTAATACAAGCATACAACATGCACTCTCAATCATACATCAAATCTCATACCCAAAAGAGAGGGAAGCAGGTCGAAATGAAATAAATGGTTTGCTTCTTTTGCATACATTCCTCTAAATTCCATCAAACCAAACCATGCATGCTTAACCCACATGCCTCCCATCCATGAAGTGGGCTCACATGAAATCTAACCAAACTGAACTTTGACCCTAAAGGTGGCCCACAAGTGCCTTGGAGACTAAGGGCTTAAGCCATAACAAAAATGAAGGTCAAAACATGCTAAATTAGGGCTTCCTAGCAGAACCTATTGAATCGGTTCCCAACCGATTGAGAAAAATTCTGAAACTTTATCATCATATTCTTCGAGGAATAAGGAATCCAAAAAAAATGGCACTTGATTCTGAGCCTGGATGAGAGAGAACCGGCTAAAACAATGCAACATGTTTATAAAATCGGGCTGCCTAGCAGAACCTATTGAACCAGTTCCCAACCGGTCCAAATGATTAAGAAAAATTATGATACTTTACCATAAGATTCCTTAAAAAATAAGGAATCCATAAAAAAAATGGCACTCAATTCCGAGCTGGGATGAGCGAGAACTAGCCAAAACAATGCAACATGTTTATGAAACGGGGCTGCCTAGAAGAACCTGTCGAACCGGTTCCCAACCAGTGCAACCGATTGAGAAAAATTCTGAAACTTTACCATAAGATTCCTTTAAGAATAAGGATTCCATTAAAAAAAAAATGTTGCATGATTTCAAGTTTGGAGAAGAACTTGTTTAACCGGTTCCCAACCAGTGCAACCGATTGAGAAAAATTCTGAAACTTTACCATAATATTCCTTTAAGAATAAGGAATCCATAAAAAAAAAAGGTGCATGATTCTGAGTTCGGATGAGGGAGATATGATCGAAACAAGCTCAAGTGCTCCATATTCGAACCTGCTCCTATGAAGTCGGGCTAAACTGAAATTTTAGGGACCGGTCGAGCCGGTTGAGAAAAAAAATTGAAATTTTTGAAAAAATATTCCTTGAAGAAGAAGGAGTCCATAAAAAGAATGGTGCATGATTTGCTCCTCGGATAAGGGAGATATGATCGAAATAAGCCCAAGTGCTCCAAATTCGAACTTGTTCCTATGAACTCGGGCTAAACTGAAACTTTGGGGACCTCACTTCCTTTCTTTAGCATGATGTGAACAAATAAGGAATTGGGCATGACGACACTCCAAAATGAACTACCCACTCACACTACAAGGCTCGAAAACCGATCAAGCCCAAAAGAGTGGCCATGGCAGTGCCATATGAAAAAAAAAATTGGGTGCATGTTGATTACTGATTCATGCCCAATTGGTGTCTCAGCTGATTCGTGTCCAGCTGGTGCTCCTTGATTGAGGGAGTAATCAACAAAATTTATAACCTATAACACCATATACTAGGGTAGCAAAGACAAAGCTACTATAGTATAGCGGCTCTAGGATCATTCACTGGGAAGGATTAACAAGCTATCAATGATACCAATTCCAAGTGAATTGGTTTTGTTTCATTTCATGGTTAGCTTAAGAAGTAAAACACAAACTTTGACTGGTAAAGGTTTAGACTTAAACTAACTAACATAACAGAAGTTTGGAATAATTTAGGAAGAAAAGCATTCCCTGGAGAGTTAGGTTCACTGGGGTGGTTCCTCATGCAAAAGACACGGCTCTGGTCAAATGGTTCATTTCCTCGCGTTATAGATTCAACATATAGTCAATTCTCTAACCGGTGTTGTACAGAGACTCCTTCAATTAGATTTCACTTTAATTCTCTCACTGATGCAACTTGCAATGGTTTAAGCCTCTCACTAAGCCTCAACCATCCAAGGTGATCTTTAACCTTGGATTACCCATCCAAAGCTTGCAAGAGATAACTAATGGATGTCTCCTTGGAGTCCAAAAGCTTACCAAGTGTTGGCTATTCTAGAAAATCCTACCTTAAAGTCACCTCCCAGAGGCTCGCAAGGGGTAAACTAGTGCATTTCCATGGTTGGAAATCACTTGCCTTACCAAGTGTTGGCCCAGGTGACTCTAAGGTGTTTTAAGTTAACTAAAAACATAGAAATCATTAAAGGATTTCACTTCCTCTTCATTAATAGCTAAAACCACAAAGCTTTGCATTCTTGCACTTGGAACCTTCCTCGGCAACCTTAGCTCCAAGGAACTAGAGGTTTAGTTACTCATTCTCTAGGGAAAACTCCTCAGAGAATTCATAACTTAGAAATAAAATAAAAATACAAAGTGATAAGGTAAGGCAGTAGAAAGAACTGAACTTTACTTGCTTACCCAAAACTTTACAAAAGGATCTCCTCCCTGAGAACAGGCTCCCGAGAGGTATATATATGAACATAATATAAAACTAACTATTACATAGATATTTACTCTTTTTACTAACTTAAAAGCTAAGGAATCATGTAATTGGTGGCTTACAAGGAGTATTTTGGGATTTAGACAACAAAAATCTAATGGAAAATATCTCCCAATGTCGGTAGCAAATATCGGGGTGCTTCAGGAACCATTTCGCAAGAGAAAATGGTGTCTGCGAGATTTCGCAAACACTCAAGAGGGCTGCGAAATATTTTCGCATCAACAAGCTAAACTCGCAGGGCTGCGAAGTTGGCTTCCACCTTGAGGTTCCCAGCTTCCTTCTCGCGGTATATGTCGGGTAACTTCAAAAGGAGATACACCTTACTGTACAAAAAGGCTGCGGAATCACTTCGCAACAAAAGGGTGATTTCGCAGCATTTTGCAAAATGCTTCCTTCAGCTCGGAGTGATTGGCTTGCAATGGCTGCAACTTCTTCGTTTCAACTCTGAATTGCACACCGTTTGAAGCATTAGATTTTTTACTTCCTGAGCTTTGAAATGGTATATAGCATGCATCAATTGGACTTTAGAAAGTGCTCCAAAAGTGGCTACTACGACTGTCATCAAGAATATGCTTCTTGGCAGATTCTCTTTACTTTTTCTCCTTGCAATCCGGATTTACTCTTGGCAAATGACTTCTAAGCTTTGCCCAAGATTCCTCATAGCTCTCCTCAGTCTTGACTTGCTTTGGTGATCAAATTACTAACAAAAACACCAAAACTTACACAAAGTAATTAAAATTGCTTTCAAGGGTCCTTAACATGCCAATTGAGTTAAAAGGCCTAAACTACTACTCAAAAGTGTTTAAAAGGATTAATTATAAGCTATCAAATAGCACTTTTTGAGTAGTAATCAATTACTACTTAAAAAGTGTTATTTTGTAGCTTGTAATTAACTCTTTTAAACACTTTTGAGTAGTAGTTATTACCTTTTAACTCAATTAGCATATTAAGTACCTTTGCAATCATTTCTAATCAAATTGTATAAGTTTTGGTGTTTTTGATAGTATTTTGATAACCAAAGCAATCCAAGATTGAGGAGAGTTCTATGGAATCCATGGCAAAGCAATTGGAAGCTCATTAACATGAAGAACCTAAGCTTTGAAGCTTTATAATCCTTTGACAAAATCAAATCATGAATGCAAGGAGGGAAAGCAAAGAGAGAAATCTAACATGAAGAATTCAAGAGGATAGCAACTGTTGAAAACTTTTGGAGCACTTCCTGGAGCTCAATTTATGTATACTATATGTCGTTTCGAAGCTTGGGAAGTCAAAAATCCAACGCTTTAAACAGTGCATGATTCGGAGCTAAAATGAAGAAGTTAGAGCCATTGGAAGCCAATCACACCAAGCTGAAGGCCAATTTCGTAGGCTGCGAAATGGTGTCCTTCAGCTTACGAAATTTCACAGCCATCTTGCACACCTGCGAAATCCTCCTGAGTGCTTCCAAATATTTGCGACCGACATTTTTAGATTTTTTTTCTTCAGATATTTGATGTCTAAATCCCCATTCTCTCTTTGCAATCCACCAATCATGGGATTCCTTGGTTATTAAGTAAGAACAAAGGGTGAATAACCTCATATATATTGTTTGTAATTTTCATTACACGGAGATCTCGGGAGCTTGTTCTCAGAGAAATCTTTTGTATAGTTTTGAAGGAAGTAAAATACAGAGCTTTGCTTTGCCTTACCTACTCAATTTGATTGTATTTTTCTTACTAGCCTAACAACCTCTGAGGTTGTTTCTTTAGAGAATGGTTGGCTAGACTTTGGTTTCTTGGAGCTAAGGTAACTAGGTAAGGTCCCGAGTGCAAGAATTGGTAGTTTTGTTGTTTCAGCTATTAATGAAGAGAAAGTGTGACCCATTTAGTTAACTTAAAACACCTTCAATTCACCTAGACCAACACTTGGTAAGGCAAGTGATCTCCGTCCATGGAAATGCACTAGTTTACCTTGCGAGCCTTTAGGAGGTGACTTGAAGGTAGGATTTTCTAGAATTTCCAACACTTGGTAAGCTTTTGGACTCTCACTAACGATATGCCCTTGCAATTTCCCAGAAGTTACCCCAAAGGTGCACTTCTTGGGATTCAACCTTAACCTGAACTGTCTGGTCCTCTCAAAGAATCTTTGTAAGGCTGCTAAGTGATTTGCCCTGTCTCAAGACTTTACTATCATGTCATCCACATATACCTCAACATCTCTATGCATCATGTCATGGAATAGAGTAGTAGTAGCTCTCTGATAGGTGGCCCCTGCATTCTTCAACCCAAATGGCATAAGCCAGTAGCAGTAAGTACCCCACTCAGTGATGAAAGAAGTCTTCTTCATATCCTTTGGAGCCATCAAAATCTTATTATACCTAGAAAGCCCATCCATAAATGATAACATCGAATGCCCTGCAATACTATCAACCAACATATCAATGTGTGGGAGGGGGAAATCATCCTTAGGACTAGCCTTATTCAGGTCTCGAAAGTCAACACAAACTCTAACTTTGTCGTCCTTTTTAGGAACAGGGACGACATTAGCCAGCCACTCAGGATATTTGACCACTGATAGGAAACCAACACTGAGTTGTTTCTGAATCTCTTCCTTAACTTGCAAACTCCATCGAGGGTGCAATCTCCTCAATATATGCTTAACTGGTCTAGCATGTGGCATGATAGGCAAGCGATGCTGGACTATAGAGGGATCAAGTCTTGGCATGTCCTCATATGACCATGCAAATACATCTAGGTATGACCTAAGTAGGTCAATCAGTCTGCTCCTCTCGTTAAGAGATAAGGAGGTGCCAATCTTCAGCTCCTTGGGCTGATCAAGGGTCCCGAAATCTACCAACTCAGTGCTACTAGAAATGGGTGTTACTTTTCTTTCCTTCGAATCAGAATTAAAATCCAATTGATCACTCAATGGGCAATCTAGGTCTCTCACATCATCAACATCATGTATATATGTCGTGGGTGTCGGTGGTACAATAAAAGGAAAATGCAGTGACACAGGTGAATACTCGAAAACACTCATATCATTAATATTTCCACCAGCCATATCATCAAAGCGGGTGACAAACCCAGACATAGTGCCAAAAGAAAGAGGTGGGTCCACAGAATCGGATGCTCCCTCAACTGTAATAACATTAGGAGTAACAACAGAGTCATCATCATCTATCTCAAGCATAAAAGCCCCAAACATATCCAAAGCAAAACGAAGCCCATGTGGGGCTGCATCCAAAATACGACTAGTGCCAATCATATCCATCTCGTCTGTGCAAGCATCATAAAGCATCATAAAGTGTCAATCACAGAAACTCCGAACAAATCAAAATCAAAGTGGGGACCATGTAAGACTGCATCAAGAAAATGACCTACCTTTATCATGTCCATCTCGTCGGTACAAGCATCAGGCAGTATCACTCCATCAACATCAATCACAGTATCCATAAGTATAGCATAATCAGAAACTGCCTTTGGGAAGCATAAGGAGAACATGCTGGCTCAGTTGGGTGACGATGGTGCAACTATCATAACATCAGGTGTCTCAGGGATCCCGGTACCCAAATGCATATACCCCAAGGTCCACTGGAGATCTTGAACCTCAACAGCCTCTAAAATGCAAACAATCCCTTCCACATGGGGTGCATGATTTGAACCTCTGACAAAGTAATCAGTTAACTGAAAGGTGTACGGGCGAAGGGGGTAATCAAATTGAACCCCAGACAAGCAGGCCCTTACTCTGTCCTTACGCAGTCGCGCCATGTAACATGCATCCTCCTCTATAGGAGTGTAACCTAACCCATAAGGTATGTCATGATCAACTGTGAAAGTAAACTCATGTGATCCATGCTGGCGGTGACCCAATCCCAAGCCAGGCAGATAAGTCATGCCCCTCATCATGTTAAGCGCCAAGGTGCTATTGTACTGGTCAAATGACATAGGCACCCTATCTTTGCTGTCATCCTCTAAACTGACAACCTAAACCTCGTCAAAAGTAAACCCGATCAAATGCAAGTCATCCTCACTGTGACTAATCTGTAATACTGGCTCGACAGAATTGACAACATCCCGATCAGACTGTATCGTGATAATGCGACCCTCATGTATGAACTTCACGTTCTGATGAAGGGAATATGGTATGGCACCAGCCTCATGAATCCAAGGACGACCAAGAAGTAGGTTAAAGGATGACTAAATCCTTAGAACCTGGAAAAGCACAGAATATCTTACTAGCCCAATCATAACATGTGCAATGAGAGTACCCATAACTGTCCTCTAAGTCCCATCATAAGCTTTGACGGTCTGTGTAGATGGCCCAAAATTAGATGGAGAAAAGCCAAGGGCAATGGCTGTAACTAAAGGACAAACATTCAGGGCAAAGCTATTGTCCAGCAAGACCGACGACACTTTACAACCTGAACAAGCAACATCAATGAACAAAGGTCGAACATGATCTGATCCCTCTGGTGGCAAGTCATTGTAGAAAAACACGATCCACGTAGCCCTATCAGCTTTCAGAAAGTGAATCAGGCTCTCTGGGGTGGTAGTAGTATCAACTCTAATCTGACTAAGAGCTCTGATCAATGCATCTCTATGTGTGCTAGATGAGGCCAATAGGCTCCAAATGGATATGTGAGCCTGCGTAGTGCACAGTTGGCATAAAATCTCATCATCCTCTCTCTAAATCTCCTCCCTAACAGCTGTACCAACAAATGGCCTATCAACAGGTGGAGGATGTGCTACTCTCCCACTTCGTGTGACTATTTGAACATCTTTGTGAGTGGGCCCATACCCCTCCAGGAACATAATGAAGGGTGTCAAAGGCGGCACATGCTGTAAATACACTAGTGAGACTGCGGGCTACCTAGGAATCTCATCTGGGGCCAACCTGAATGGCATGAGGACCTGTTGTCCATGGGTATATCCACTAAAATCTAAGTCCTCATATAAACTAATAGGCTGAGGAGCCTCTCCATCCCATCATAAATACATCACCCTCTGTGTGCTCAATAAAATGGATTCCCCCTAAGGGTGGAGGTACAACTCTAGTGTCATGAGTAGGTAACAGGTCTGTGGTTATTGCAGGTCATCCCAAATCAACCAAACTCCGATCAATCAAGTCCTGGATAGCATGTCTCAGTGCTGAGCAACTGTTTGTATCATGGCCTATTCTCTAGTGGTAAGCACAGTGAAGGTTTGTCCTGAATCCTGGTGGGGTAGGCTGTAGTGGTGGTCTGGATGGTAACGGGGCAATCAATCCCCCCTTAACCAATCTCTAAAATGCTCTACTCAATGGCATCCCAAGTTATGTGAAATGTCTAGCTGGCCTCGGCAGAGGTGGTGCTATATACTAATGGAACTACATGGGTGGCCTCTAGGATGCCTGTGTAGCATATACTGGTTGTGACGACGGATGCAGATAAGTAGGCCCTGCTGACCTAATGGGAATAGCTGGCCTATGCTAATCATGTTGTATCATCTGATAACAGGTATCTGAAAAACTGCCTCTGAGTCTGAGGCCTACGCGGGGACCTATGCCCCATCATACCAATGGTGCCAACATCTGATGGCCTGGGTCCTGACCTCGACTTCTTCCCCTTAGAGTATGAAGGAGAAGAATCTACCCATAATCCTCTAGATATACCCTCCTCGATGCCATAGAGGGACTGCACTACAGAGCAAAAGTCTATCTGCGGAAAGCCCATGAGATGTCTAGCGTAGAAAGGCTGAAGACTACGCATAATCATACTGATCTGATCAGGCTCTAAGGGTCTGTCAATAATCTGTGGTATCGTCTCCCTCTAGCAGGAAATGAAGAAGGTAATCGTCTCATCCGGCTTATGTCCGAGGGCCTTTAACTCTCTCCGAGATACATCAACTACAGTATTTAAGGAATACTGTCTGAGAAACTCCTCTACCAGATCAGTCCATGTTCGACGTCGTGAGGGGTCCAATAAAGCAAACCACCACTGGGCGGCACCACTCAAGGACAGAAGGAACAACATGATCATCTGTGTCTCGTCTCACCTATGCCCGTGCATAATAACACTGTACAACTACAAGTGAATATGGGGGCACCCGATCCCCGTGTATCTCTCAATGTCCGGCATGTGGAACTCAACCGAAAAAGCTGCAATAGGCAAGTCATCATACCCATTCCAACTCATGACTTCATCGGTGACATGCAGTGACCTCATCCTCTACTCAATCCTCTCAATGCAGACCTGAGTATCGTCTGCAACTTGTGCAGGGGCCACAATAGAATGTGGCGTAGTCTCAGTTTGACCATGTAAGACAAAGTCCCCTGCCTGTGGGGCTAACTGAACTGGGGGTGGTGGTGGAGGTGGGACTGTGTAGTTCGACTGTATGGTAGGTCCAGATGGTGGTGGTCGTAAGGGTGTGGAGGAATCATATGGGTTGGTCCCCTGAATCGGTACTAGTGGGGCCTGGTGCCCGTCAATCCTCTGACCCAATCCTAAAATAACATCTCTGAGTGATGCCATGGTATCTGTAATCTTTGCCAACTAGTCAACAGTAGCATATTACGAGTCCATATCTCTCTGAACTGATGCCTGTCTTGATTGGCTATACTGGTATGATCCTCTAACAAGTCTGCCTCCAACCTTGATCTAAGCTCGAGAACCCAGATCGGTCTCAATCAACAATCCTACAAAAGAAAAGGGGTATGTCAATCCCCTTGACTACCAGTCCTGAAATCAATTCCGTAATGTAATCCTACGACTAAATCCTCTGAGGGAATGAACTGTCATGTGATGTTAACAACTAATCGAATACATGGCTCCACGGGCAGGAGCAGGATTCTGACATGGTGATACCTCAAGGGTACGGTGGCTTAAAATCCAACAACGGGAAAAGGTAAGTCCTAAAAGCTAGATGATAATACCCACAAAGGGGATACACAACCTATGATTCTAACCAACAATCAAAGTGACACTCTGGCCACGCAAGTATCCACAAAATCCAACTCAGGGCTATACAGGTCTTCATTGCTCAGATATCTATCATCTCCATAGTGCTCCCAAACATCGATATAGCCCTTATGCTAGACCCTATTCCAAACCCCTAGCTTGGTCGAAGGCAAACAGTTGGGAATGACTCCCAAACAATTCCAAAAACCAATAAGGAATAGTCAACCAAGACTAGTGATTCAGAAATAAGGGGATACAAGCGCGCCCCACAAACATAAACGACAAGCAATTATGAAAGAGAAAGGGCAGTCATGCAGCAAGCAGTCATGAGTAAAGAGATACCCTACCATACAATCTACAAACAAGCTAATCATCTAAGCTTATCATGAACCGCAAAACCAAGAACCAACAACAACGAATAAGCATGTCACAACCTATCAGATGAACACACAGGCAACAACACATTACAAGTGCAAGTCAAATACCAACCAAGTAAGTGATCACTAGTCACCTATAAAGCCTAAGAGTAAATTGGTCAATGAAGCATGTGCTCTAATATACCCAACTCAAGTTCAAGTTTGATCCTCTTATGAAACCAGAGATTCTGGGTTCGATCCTCAGTGGAGTCACCAAATTGTGGACCCTCACCCGATCCACCGATGGACGTGACTCGTTATTTTAAAGGTGAAAGGGAAAGCTGGTTTTCGAGTTTTGAAAAATTCGTCCCAGTGAGAAACGGTTTTGTTTAGAGTCGCCACTTACTTTTATTTTTATTTTTAAATAGGGAAAATTTAAGTAAGAACAAAAACCCAGCATGACTTTAGTCAGGAAAAAGCGGTCTGCAAAAACTAGATTCTGGGTCCTAGGATCAGGTTACCTATCGGGAAAGTACCTCATGCGAGGTAGCACCCCTCTAGGACCAGAACTCGGTCTCTACTAATGAACTGGGCATATGGGAGCATATGGGTCAAAGATCAAACAAACCTTGGGCAAAACAAATGTCATGAATCACATAGACCCACCTAGTATTTAGCATGCACATACACTCAACAAGTTAAAATCAGAGTGCATACCTGAGGTCCCCAGCTAAGCGCTGTATAAGAGGTTAGTCAATAAGCTTAAATGCATAACAAATATACATAGCAATCATGCACCAAGCATTCATGTGAATTTCATTATCCAAAGCCAAAGTGCATACCTGTGGTCCCCTGCCATGCGTTGCAAGGAAAAGGTGAGACAAGTAATACAAGCATACAACATGCATTCTCAATCAAACATAAAATCTCATACCCAAAAGGGAGGGAATTATGTCAAAATGAAATAAATGGCTTGCTTTCTTTTGCACACATTCCTCTAAATTCCATCAAACCAAACCATGCTCGCTTAACCCACATTCTACCCATTCATGAAGTGGGCCCACATGAAATCTAACAAAACCAAACTCTAACCCTAAAGGTGGCCCACAAGTACCTTGGAGCCTAAGGGCTCAAGCCACAACAAAAATAGGGGTCAAAAAATGTTAAAACTAGGGTTGCCTAGTAGAACCTGTTGAACTGATTCCCAACCAATTTAAGCAATTGAGAAAAATTTTGAAACTTTACCATCATATTCTTTGAAGAATAAGGAATCCAACAAAAAAACGGTGCTCAATTCCGAGCCCGAATGAGTGAGAACCGGCCAAAACAATGCAACGTGTTCCTTGTACAAGGCCAAACTTAAGCCACCCAACCTTATTAAAACTAAGGCCACGGAGGTCATTAATCAACCAATAATGCAGCCCCCCTAAACTCAAGAAACCCAGTTGAAAATTCGGCCACACAGACATCCACATGCGGCCACCTAAATCCCCTGAAACCAAATTGAAATTTCATTCACTTGAAGCCTCCCACTTACAACTACTTAAATCTCATGGAACAAACTAAAATTTCAGCCTCCTATAGCCTATGAATCCAGTTCAAATTCAGCCACCTAACCCCCCCCCCCCCCCCAATGCAGCTACTAGAATCACCAAGAAGCAAACCAAAATTTTAGACACATGGAACCTCTACATGCAGCCATAAGACTTGGGGTTTAAGTCTAGATTATTGATGGGTATCCCCCAATTAAAAAAATAGTGAAGGTCATGGAGACCCTTTCTCAATACCAAGCAAATGAGGTTAAAAAAAAAAACCAAGTGGCAGAAATGCCCATACCAACATAGCCACCTAAATCTAGTATCTAAGAAGTTCCTCAATCCAAAGCTACAAGGCCTTCCCTTAAAAATCAGGAGGTCACAATGACCTTCAACCAAAACCAAAACTAATGAAGGCAGTGACCCTATTACTCACACATCAAAAGTAGGTCACTCCCCTCCCCCCCCATTCCTGATCAGAACCAACCCAAAATGAGACATCCTCAACAAACATAAAAAATGAAACCATGCAACAATTACATATCAAGAGCATCCATAAATCTTACCAGACTATTCTCTCCTCAAGCAGAAATATGCTTGGCTTCAAGGTTGCCTTTTCTTCAAGTCCTCACCAATCAAGAGCTCCTTACTCCCTTTTCTCTTTACTCACTTCACGTGCACCCATAACTTTCTCAAATGATTAAAACCTTCTCCACACTTTGTTCTTTTCCCTCACCAAACTTTGATAGATTTTTTCCCCCTAGAAAAAAATGCAAAGGAAAGGGTCTCTCTCTCTTTCCATTATGGCTTTTTATACCAGAACCCCTACTCCTCCCACTTCCACCTTCTTTTTTCCCTCCTTCAACTCTAGAAAGTGGCCCCATCAACCTCGAAAACCAGCTTCATAAACACTCCTCACAGTTCAAGAGGTGAGCTACTCTCTCCATATTTACTCCCTTGCTTCAACACCAAGAATCCATATGGATTCATGGTGGGCTGCAAGGAACCCAAACCAAGGCCCAAAATGGACCCAAAATATTGCCCAAGACCGATTTGGAGCTTATGGGCCTGAGCCGTGTAGGATTTAGGCTCCAAAATCACCAAAATCAGTGCTTTATACAAGCTGGCCCAACGAACTGGTTGAAACAGTTTCCAACCAGTCGAGCCAGTTGAGAAAAAAATTTAAATTTTGAAAGAATATTCCTTAAAGAATAAGGAGTCCATAAAAAAATGGTACCTGATTCCAAGTTCGGATGAGGAAGATATGATCGAAACAATCCTAAGTGCTCCAAATTCAAACATGTTCCAATGAACTCTGGCTGAATTGAAACTTTGGGGACTGGTTGAGAAAAAAATTTTAAATTTTGATAGAATATTCCTTGAAGAACAAGGAGTCCATAAAAAAAATGGTACACAATTCCAAGTTCGAATGAGGGAGATATGATCAAAACAAGCCCAAGTGCTCCATATTCGAACTTGCTCCTACGAACTTTGGTTGAACTGAAACTTTGGGGACCAGTGGAGCCAGTTAAGAAAAATTTTGAAATTTTGACATAATATTCCTTGAAGAACAAGGAGTCTATAAAAAAATGGTGCATGATTCAGAGTTCGGATGAGGGAGATATGATAAAATAAATAAATAAATAAGCCCGAGTGCTCCGTATTCGAACCTGCTCCTATGCACTCTGATTCATGCCCAATTGGTGTCTCAGCTGATTCATGTCCAGCTGGTGCTCCTTGTTTGAGGGAGTAATCAACAAAATTTATAACCTATTACACCATATACTGGGGTAGCAAAGAAAAAGCTACTATAGTATAGCGGCTCTAGGATCGTTCACTGGGAAGGGTTTCCAAATTACAAATGATACCAATTCAAAGTGAATTGGTACTTTTTCATTTCAAGGTTAGCTCACGAAATAAAACAAAAACTTTGATTGGTAAAGATTTAGACTTAAAATGACTACAAAGCAAGTGATGGAAATTACTTAGGAAGAAAAACATTCCTTGGAGGGTCAGGTTCACTGGGGAGGTTTCTCATGCAAAAGACATAGCTCAGGTCAGTTGGTTCATTTCCTCGCGTGAGAAAATCAACATATAGTCAATTCTCTAACCGGTGTTGTACAGATACATCCTTTAATTAGATTTCAGCTTTAATTCTCTCACTGATGCAACTTGCAATGGTTCAAACCTCTCGCTAAGCCTTAACCATTCAAGGTGATCTTTAACCTTGGACTTCCCTTCTCAAGCTCGCAAGAGATAACTAATGGATGTCTCCTTGGAGTCCAAAAGCTTACCAAGTGTTGGAAATTCCAAAAAATCCTACCTACAAATCACCTCCCAGAGGCTCGCAAGGGGTAAACTAGTGCATCTTCATGGTTGGAGATCACTTGCCTTACCAAGTGTTGGCCCAGGTGACTCTAAGGTGTTTTAAGTTAACTAAAAACATAGAAATCACTAAAGGATTTCACTTCCTCTTCATTCATGGATGAAACCACAAAGCTTTGCATTCTTGCAATTGGAACCTTCCCCGGCAACCTAAGCTCCAAGGAACTAAAGGTTTAGTTACTCATTCTCTGGGAAAAATTCCTCAGAGAGTGCATAACTTAGTAAGAAATAAAAAATACAAAGTGAGAAGGTAAGGCAAAACAAAGGACCTGAACTTTACTTGCTTTTCCAAAACTTTACAAAAGGTCTCCTCTCTCTGAACAGGCTCTCGAGAGGTTTATATATGAACATAATACAAAACTAATTATTACATGGATATTTACTCTTTTTACTAACTTAAAAGCTAAGGAATCTTGTAATTGGTGGCTTACAAGGAGAATTTTGGGATTTAGACAACAAAAATCTGATGGAAAATATCTCCCAATGTCGGTAGCAAATATCGGGACGCACTAAGGACCATTTTGCAAAAGAAAATGATGTCTGCAAGATTTCGCAGACATACAAAAAGGGCTGCGAAATCACTTCGCAGCAAAAGGTTATTCTCGCAGGGCTGCGAAGTTGGCTTTCATCTTGAGGTTCTCAACTTCCAACTTGTCGCATATATCGGGCAACTTCAGGAGGAAATCCACCACACTGTACAAAAAGGCTGCGAAATCACTTCGCAACAAAAGGGTGATTTCGCAACACTTTTGCAAAATGCTTTCTTCAGCTTAGAGTGACTGACTTGCAGTGGCTGTAACTTCTTTGTTTCAACTCCAAATTGCACACCATTTGAAGCATTGGATTGTTGACTTCCTGAGATTTGAAATGACATATAGCATGCATCAATTGGACTTTAGAAAGTGCTCCAAAAGTGGCTGACACGACTGTCATCAAGAATATGCTTCATGGCAGATTCTCTTTACTTCTTCTCCTTGCATTCCAGATTTACTTATGGAAAAGGACTTCAAAGCTTTGGTTCTTCATGTTTCTGAGCTTCCAATTGCTTTGCCCAAGATTCCATATAACTCTCCTCAATCTCGGATTGCTTTGGTGATCCATAGGCTATCAAAACACCAAAACTTAACATAATTTGATTAGAATTGATTGCAAGGGTCCTTAACATGTTAATTGGGTTAAAGGGCAATAACTATTACTCAAAAGTGTTTAAAAGAGTTTATTACAAGCTATCAAAGAGCACTTTTTGAGTAGTAATCAAACTCCAACTGAACTGAAACTCTGGGGAGCGATCAAGCTGGTTGAGAAAAAAATTGAAATTTTGACATAATATACCTTGAAGAAAAATGAGTCCATAAAAAAAAACAGTAGGCGATTCCGAGTTCGGATGAGGGAGATATGACTAAAAACAAGGCAAATTGCCTTATATTCGAACCTGCTCCTATTAACTCCAACTGAACTGAAGTTTTGGGGAGACCTCACTTCCTTCCTTTAGCATGATGTGAACAACTAGGGAATTGGCCATGATGGCACTCCAAAATGAACTACACACTCACACTACATTGGACCGTAGATGAACCTACACAAGGCTCGAAAACCGATCACGCCCAAAAGGGGGCCATACGAAAAAAAACTGAGTGCATGTGACACCTCTAAGATAAATGCAAGTGTCGAAGGACAAAATTGAGGGTCTACAATAGGGTTATGGCAGATATGTCCTACTCCAACTAGTGAGTTCAGGGCTATAGATTTTATTAACAACTCAACATAATGGATGATATGAACAACTTGAGATCCCTTGAGCTTAAGCCTCTAGATGTTATGCATAGATCAAGGTTGTGATTTAGATGAATGATTCTACATCATGAGCTAAGGGCTATGGATGACATGAAAGACTCTAGATGCTATGAATAACATAGGGTTGTGGTTGACATGAACGAATCAAGGTCGTGAGCTCAACACTTAGATGTAATGAAAAGCTCTAAGCTATGAAGGACATAAATGAGCTTAAGGCTCTAGATACTTTAAATAGATTAAAGTTATGGTTAACATGAATGACTTCAGTTTGTGAGGTTAGGGCTCCAAATACTATGCACAGCTTAGGCTTGTGGTTGACAAGAACGAATCTCGGTTGTTAGCTTAAGGCTCTAGATGCTATGAACTACTCAGAGTTATGGATGATATGAACAACTAAGAATCTTGTGAGCTCAGGCCTCTAGATGCTTTGAGCAGCTCAAGGCTAAGGATGATACAAACAATTCATGGTCATAAGCCTATGAGTCTAAATTCTATGAACAGCTCAAGGTTGTGGATGACATGAATTATTCCAACTCGTTAGCTCGGGCCCTTATATGCTATGCATAGCTCAGGGCTATCGTTGACATGAATGATTCCGAATTGTGAGCTTAGGGATCTAGATGCTATGAAAAGCTCTTAGGTGTGGAGGACATGAACGACTCTAGCTCATGAGCTCAAGGCTCTAGATGGTATTAACAACTCAGGTTGTGGTTGACATGAAAAAATCTAGGTCGTGAGCTTAAGGCTTTAGATACTATGAAAAGCCCATGGTGGTGGTTGGCATGAACGACTCTAGGTTGTAAGCTTAAGGCACCAGATGCTTTGAACAACTGAGAGTTGTGGATGATATTAATGACTCGAGATCTTATGAGCTTAGGCCTTTAGATGCTATGAACAACTAAGGGCTGAGATTGATATGAACGATTCTTGGTTGTCGGCCTATGAATCTAAATGCTATGAACAACTTAGGACTCTAGTTGCCATGAATTACTCTAGATCGTTAGCTTAGGGCTTTAGATTCCATGAAAAGCTCAAAGTTGTGGATGACATGAATGACTCTACGTTGTGAGCTTAGGGCTCTAAGTGCTATGAACAACTCATGGTTATGGTTAACATTAATGACTTCGGGTCGTTAACACATGGCTTTAGATACTATGAAAAACTCCAAGTTGTAATGGACATGAATGTCTCCTGGTCGAAAGTTTAGGAATCCAGATGCTATGAATAGCTTAGGCCAGTGGATGACATGAACAACTCTGGGTCATGAATATAGTGCCCGAGATGCTATGAACAACTCAGGGTTAAGGTTTACTAAAATGACTTCGAGATGAGCTTAGAGCTCTAAATGCTATGAATGGTTCAGAGTTTTGGATGATATGAATGACTTGGGATCCTGTGAGCCAAGGCCTTTAGATGCTATGAACAACTTAGGGTTAAGGATGATATGAATGACTCTTGTTTGTTAGCCTATGAGTATAAATGTTATGAACAACTTAGGGTTGTGGATGACATGAACAACTCTGGGTCTTGAGCATAGGGCTCTAGATGCTATGAACAACGTGGGGTTGTGGTTGACATGAACGACTCCGAGTTTTGAGCTCAGTACTCTAGATGCAATGAATAGCTCAAGGCGGTGGATGACATGAATGAGATCAAGTCATGAGCTTAGGGCTCTAGATGCTATGAAGAACTCAGGGTTGTGGTTTACATGAACGACTCCAAGTTGTGAACTCAGGGCTTTAGATGGTATGAACACAAGTCTAGGCTACCGATGACATGAAAAAGTCCAGGTTATGAGCTTAGGGCTCTTGATACTATGAACAACTCAGGGTTGTGGATGACATGAATGACTCTGGGTAGTGAGCTTAGGGCTCTTGATACTATGAACAACTTAGGGCTGTGGATGACGTGAATGACTTTGGGTAGTGAGCTTAGGGCTCTAAACGCTATGAATAGCTCAGGGCTGTAGATGACATGCACTACTCTAAGTCATGATCCTAGGGCTTTAGATGCTATGAATATCTTAGAGTTGTGGATTATATGAATGACTTGGGATCCCGTGAGCTTAGTTAACTAGATGATATAAATCGCTCAGGTTGTGGATGATATGAATGATTCTGTGTCATGAGCTCAAGCCTTTACATGATATGAACCGCTCAGGGCTATGGAAGACATAAATAACTGTTACTTATGAGCTCAAGGTTCTAGATGCTATGAACAACTCAGAGCTGTAATTGACATGAATGACTCCGAGTCATGAGCTTAGGGATGTAGATGTAATTAACAACACAAAGTTGTGGATGACATGATCGACTCTAGGTCATGAGATTAGGCCTCTAGATTCTATGAGCAATTGAGGATTCTAGTTGAGATGAAAGACTTTGAGTCATGACCTCAGGGCTTTAAATGTTATGCATAGCTTAAGGCTGACAGATTACATGAAAGACTCTTGGTCATGAGCTGAGGGCTCTAAATTCTTCTATACATAGGTATGGGCTTTCAATGACATGAAAGACTCTAGGTCGAGAGCTCAAGGCTCTAAATTCTATGAATAGCTCAGGGTTGCAGTTGACATGAACGACTCCGAGTTGTTAGCTTAAAGCTCTAGATACTATGAACAATTAAGAGTTGTGGATAATATGATCGAGTCACGATCCCGTGAGCTCAAGCCTCTAGATGCTATGAACCGCTAAGGGTTATGGATGATTTGAATGATTCTACATCATGAACTCAAGCCCTTAGATTATATGAATTCCTCAGTGTTATGGATGACATGAACTACTATACGGGTCGCATGCTCAAGGCTTTAAATGCTATTAACAACTTAAGGTTGTGGATAACATGAACGACTTCAGGTCATGTGCTCAGGCCTCTAGATTTTATGGACAGATCAGGGTTGTGGTTAACATGAACAACTCCAAATCATAAGCACAGGGCTCTAGATGCTATGCACAACTTAAGTTTGTCAATGTCATGAAAGATTATGCATCGTGAGCTTAGAGCTCTAGATTCTATGAATAACTCAGGGTTGTGCATGACATTAACAACTCTGGGTCTCGATCTCAGGGCTCTAGATACTATGAATAACTCAAGATTATGGTTGACATCAACAATTCTTAGTCGTGAGCTCAGGGCTCTAGATGCTATGATTAGCTCAAGGTTGTGGATGATAAGAGTTACTCCAAGTCGTGAGCTTAGGGCTTTGGATGCTACGAATAGTTCATGGCTGTGGTTGACATGAACGACTTCGGATTGTGTGCTCAAGGCTCTAGATGTTCTCAAGAACTCAAGGCTATGGATGACATGACCAACTCTGGGTTATAAGCTTAGAGCTTTAGATATTTTAAACAGCTCAAGGTAGTGGTTGACATGAAAGACTTTGGGTCCTAAGCTTAGGGCTCTATAAGGTATGAACAACTCAGTGTTGTGAATGATATGAATGACTTGGGATCCCGTGAGCTTAGGCCTGTAGATGTTATGAACCACCCTAGGCTATGGATGATTTGAACGGTTCTGTGTCATAAGCTATAACTAGTAGATGCTATGAATTGCTTAAGGCTGTGGAATCTATGAAAGACTCTAGGTCAAGAGCTCAAGGCTCTAGACGCTATGAACAACTCAGGGCAGTAATTAACTTGAACGACTTCGGGTAGTGAGTTGAAGGCTCTAGATGGTACTAACAAGTTAGGGTTGTGGATGGCTTGAACGACTTTAGGTCATGGGCTCAGGCCTCTACATTCTATGAACAACTTAAGCCTATGGTTGACATTAAAGACCCCTAGTCGTGAGCTTAGGGCTCTAGAAGTTATGCACAACTTAAGGTTATCAATTTAAAGAAAAACTTCAGGTCATGAGCTTAGGGCTCTAAATGCTATATATAAGTTAGGGTTATCAATGACATGAAAGACTCTGGGTCGAGAGCTCAGAGCTCTAGATACTATGAATAACTCAAGGTTGTGGTTGACATGAATGATTCCGAATCGTGAGCTTAAGGCTCTAAATGCTATGAAAAACTTTGGGTTATGGGCGACATGAGCTACTCTAGGTCGTGTTAGTGATGAAAACTAGACAAGACAATGATGTGACCGATTGTGCAAGTGCATTCTACACTAAAAATGATAACCATGTCATGATCGATTGGACCAAGTGTAGTTTGTGATGAAAGCCAAATAGGACAACGATGTGATCGATCGTACAGGTGCAATCCACGTCGAAAATGAAACTAAGCTGCCTTGGTCAATCAGACTAGGTGCAGTGTGTGACAAAAACTAGACAAGACAATGACATAACCAATCGTATAGGTGCGGACTATGCTAAAAACGAAGCTAAGTTGTCGTGATCGATCAAACTAGTTGTAGTCTGTGACGTAAACTAGATAAGACAACGATATGGCCGAAGATACAAGTGTGGTATACACCGAAAATGATATTTAACTACCTTGTCTGATTGGACTAAGTGTGGTATGTGATTAAAACCAGATAGGACAAGGACGTGACTGATTGTATAGGTGCATTCTCTATCAAAAATGATATTGAACTGTCATGATTGATCAAATCGGGTGCCACTTATGATGAAAACAAGACATGACAACAATGAAACAAAAGTATAAGTGTGATCTACGTCTAAAACAATACTGAACTTTCGTGACTGGTCCAATTGGGTGTCGATTGTGAAGAAAAGTAGATAGGACAATGACGTGACCAATTGTATAGGTCTGGCCTACACCGAAATTGAAACTTAACTTTTGGGACCTATTTGACCAGGTGTGGTATGAGGAAAGCTAGATAGGACAATGACATGACTGATCATACAAGTGTGGTATACATCGAAAAGGAAACCGAGTTGTTGTGACCGATCTACAGGGTATGGTTTGTGATGAAAATCGGACAAGACAATGACGTGACCAAATGGACAAGTACGCTCTTTGCCAAAAATGATATTAAAAAGTCGTCAATGATCGAATCGGGTGCCATCTGTGACAAAAACCAGATAGGACAATAATGTGACTGATCATATAGGTTTAGTCTACGCCAAAATCGAAACTCAACTGTTGGAAACTATCTAACCAGGTATTATCTGTTACAAAAACCAGATATGACAACGATGTGACCGATCATACAGATGCATTCTACGTTGAAAACGATTTTGAACTATCGTGATCGATTGGATATAGTGCAGTTTTTTACAAATAGAAGATAGAACAACAATGTGACCAATCATACAAGTGCATTCTATGCCAAAAACGATATTGAACTTTCGTGATCGATCAAACTAGGTGTCGATTGTGATGAAAACCAAATAAGACAACTACGTGACTAATTGCGCATATACAGTCTATTTTGAAAACAAAATTGAGATGTCGTGACCGATTGAACCAACTTCGATCTAAGATGAAAATCAAACAAGACAACAACATGATTGACTGTATTAGTCTGGTCTACACCGAAATTAAAACTAAACTTTTGGGACCTATTTGACCAGGTGCAATTTGTAATGAAAACAAGATAAGACAATGATGTGGCCAATCATATAGGTGCATTCTTCGTTGAAAATGAAACGAGTTGTCATGATCAATCCGACTAGGTGCAGTTTGTGATGATAACCAGATGAAATAATGATGTGATCAAATGTACACATGCGGTCTACACTGAAAATGATATTGAACTATGTGACTAATTATACAAATACGACCCACACTGAAAAACGAAACTGAGGTGTAGTGATGAATCAAACCGAGTCTAGTCTATGACAAAACCAGACATGACAACAATGTGACTGATCATATAGATTTGGTCTACACCGAAACCGAAATTGAACTATCAATAACTATCTTATCAAGTGTAGTCTGTGATGAAGACCAAACAAGACAACGATGGGACCCATCATATAGGTGCGGTCTGCATCGAAAATGAAATTGAGTTATCATGACCGATAGGACTAGGTGTCATTCATTACAAAAACTAGACAAGACAAGGACGTGATTAGTCACATAGGTACACTCTATGTAGAAAATGATAATGAACTGCTCAGGTTGATCGGATTGGGTGTCAACTATGACAAAAACCAGATAGGATAACTACATAACTAATTGTACAAAGGTAGTCTACACTGAAAACTAACTTGAACTATTGTGATCGATGGTATAGGTGCGGTCTACATCGAAAACAATATTAAATTGTCCTAATCGATTAGATCGGGTGTCGATTTTAATGAAAACTAGACAAGACAACTACGTGACTGATTGTACAGATGTGGTCTACGCCGAAAACGAATATGAGCTTCCATGACCAATTAGACCGGGTTGCGTCTATGACGAAAACCAAACAGGACAACGATATGACTGATCATATAGATTTGATTTACGTTGAAACTGAAATTGTTAGGACCTATTTGACCAGGTGTGGTCTATGAGGAAAACCAAACAGGACAACGACGTGACCAATCGTACAGGCTTGGTCTACGCCGAAAATGATACTGAACTTTTGTGACTGATTGGATTGGGTGCTGACTATGAAGAAAACCAAATAGGACAACTATGTGATTGATCGTATAGATGTGGTCTATGCCGAAAACGAAATTGAGTTGTCATAACTTATTGGACAAGGTCTAGTTTATGAAGAAAATCAGACAGGGCAACAACCTGACCGATCGTATAGGTCTAGTCTATGTCAAAATCGAAATTGAATTGTCCAAACCTATTTGACCGGGTGCGATCTTTGATGAAAACCAGATAAGACAATGATGTGACCGATCATATAGGTGTGGTCTCACCAAAAATGAAACTGAGTTGTCATCACCAATCGAATCGGCTATCATCTATGATGAAAACCAAATAGCAAAACGATGTGATTGATCTATGTCAAAAACAATATGGAATTGTCATGACTAATCGGATCGAGTACCGACTATGATGAAAACCAGATAGGACAACTACGTGACTGATCATACAAATGCAGTCTATGTTGAAAACAAAACTAAGCTCTTGTGACTGATTGAATCAGGTTTGTTCTATGATAAAAATCATATGGGACAACAACGTGATCGATAGTATAGGTGTGGCCTACACCAAAACCGAAATTGAACTTGTCAGGACCCATCTAAATGAGTCGATCTTTGAAGAAATCTAGACAGGAAAATGACATAAATGATCGTACAAGTGCGATCTATGCCAAAAACAAAATTAAGTTGTCATGACCTATCGAACTGAGTGCCATTTGTTATGAAAACCAGATAAGTCAATGACGTGACCGATCATATAGGTGCGGTCTATGCCGAAAAGGATATTGAACTTGTTAGGATGGAACCCTTAAAAGGAATGGTAGAAAAGGAATGCTAAGAGTGTCCAAGGATAGGTAGTACACATCATATTCTCATTGTTAAATAACGCCCGGATTCTCCCTTTTTCGATACTCACACTGATTCGACCCTTTTCCGATACTCGCCCGGACAATTTTTCGATACTCGCACAGATTCTACATTTCCCCAGTACTCACCTAGATTTTACCATTTTCAGTACTCACAATAAGTCGACCCTTTTTCGGTACTCGCCCGGACAATTTTTCGGTACTCACACGGATTCCACCTTTTCCTGGTACTCGCCCGGATTCTACCATTTTTCGGTACTCGCCTGGCGAGTTTTTTGATACTCGCACGGATTCTACCTTTTCTCGGTACTTGCACGGATTCCACCTTTTCCCGGTACTCGCCCGGATTCTACCATTTTTCGATACTCACACTCATTTGACCCTTTTCCGGTATTCGCCGCGACAAGTTTTTGATACTCGCACGGATTCTATCTTTTACTGGTACTTGTCCGGATTCTACAATTTTCGGTACTCACACTGATTCGACCCCTTTCCGGCATTCGCCGCGACAAGTTTTCGATACTCGCACGGTTTCTACCTTTTTTGGGTACTCGCCCGGATTCTACCATTTTTCGGTACTCAAACTAATTCGACCATTTTCCAACACTCGTCGGGACAATTTTTCGATAATCGCAAGGATTGTACCTTTTCTCGATACTCGCCAGGATTCTACCATTTTTAAGTACTCACACTCATTCGACCCTTTTTCGATACTCGTCGGGACAGTTTTTCGATACTCGCACGGATTCTACCTTTTGCCGGTACTCGCCCGAATTCTACCATTTTTCGGTACTCACACTAATTCGACCCTTTTCCAGTATTCGCTGCGACAAGTTTTCGATACTCGTACAGATTCGACCCTTTTCGGGTACTCGCCCGGATTCTACCAGTTTTCGGTACTCACACTTATTCGACCTTTTTCTAGTATTTGCCCGGACACTTTTTCGATACGCGCACGGATTCTACCATTTTTCGGTACTCACACTGATTCGGCCCTTTTCTGGTATTCAATGCGACAAGCTTTCGATACTCGCACGGATTCTACCTTTTTTGGGTACTCGCCCGGTTCTATCATTTTTCGGTACTCACACTGATTCGCCCCTTTTCTGGTTCTTGCCTGGACACTTTTTCGATACTCGCACGGATTCTACATTTTGCCGGTACTAGCCCGGATTCTACCATTTTTCGATACTTGCACTAATTCGACCATTTTCCGGTACTCGTCGGGACAATTTTTCGAAAATTCTAAGGATTCTACGTTTTCCCGGTACTCGCCAGGATTCTACCATTTTTAAGTACTCACACTGATTCGACCCTTTTTCGGTATTCGCCGGGACAGTTTTTCGATACTCGCACGGATTCTACCTTTTGCCGGTACTCGCCCGGATTCTACCATTTTTCGGTACTCATACTGATTCGGCCTTTTTCCGGAATTCGCCGCGACAAGCTTTCGATACTCGCACGGATTCTACCCTTTTCGGGTACTCGCCCGGATACTACCATTTTTCGGTACTCACACTGATTCGATCCTTTTCCGGTATTCGCAGCGACAAGTTTTCAATACTCGCACAGATTCTACCTTTTTTGGGTACTCGCCTGAATTCTACCTTTTGTGGGTACTCGCCCGGATTCTACCATTTTTCAGCGACAAGTTTTCAATACTCGCACAGATTCTACCTTTTTTGGGTACTCGCCTGAATTCTACCTTTTGTGGGTACTCGCCCGGATTCTACCATTTTTCGGTACTCACACTAATTCGACCCTTTTCCGGTATTCACCGCGACAAGTTTTCGATACTCGCACGGTTTCTACCTTTTTTGCGTACTCGCCCGAATTCTACCATTTTTTCGGTACTCACACTAATTCGACCATTTTTCGGTACTCGTCGGGACAATTTTTCGATAATCGCAAGGATTCTACCTTTTCCCGGTACTTGCTAGGATTCTACCATTTTTAAGTACTCACACTGATTCGACCCTTTTTCGGTATTCGTCAGGACATTTTTTCGATACTCGCACGGATTCTACGTTTTACCGGTACTCACCCGGATTCTACAATTTTCGGTACTCACACTGATTCGACTTTTTTCTAGTATCTGCCTGGACACTTTTTCAATACGTGCACGGATTCTATCTTTTGCCGGTACTCGCCCGGATTCTACCATTTTTCGGTACTCACACTGATTCGACCCTTTCCCGGTGTTCGCCGCGACAAGTTTTTGATACTCGCACGGATTCTACCTTTTTCGGGTACTCGCCCGGATTCTATCATTTTTCGGTACTGACACTGATTCGACCCTCTTTTCGTACTTGCCTGGACACTTTTTCGATACTCGCACGGATTCTACCTTTTGCCGGTACTCGCCCGGATTCTACCAATTTTCGGTACTCACACTGATTCGTCCCTTTTCCGGTATTCGCCGCGACAAGTTTTCGATGCTCCGACGGATTTTATCTTTTTCGGGTACTCGCCCAGATTCTACCAGTTTTCGGTACTCACACTGATTCGACCTTTTTCTAGTATTTGCCCGGACACTTTTTCGATACGCGCACGGATCCTACCATTTGCTGGTACTCGCCTGGATTCTACCATTTTTCGCCGCGACAAGGTTTCGATACTCGCACGGTTTCTACCTTTTTTTGGGTACTCGCCCGGATTCTACCATTTTTCGGTGCTCACACTAATTCGACCAGTTTCCGGCACTCGTCGGGACAATTTTTCGATAATTGTAAGGATTCTACGTTTTCCCGGTACTCGCCAGGATTCTACCACTTTTAAGTACTCACACTGATTCGACCCTTTTTCGGTATTCGCTGGGACAGTTTTTCGATACTCGCACGGATTCTACCTTTTTTGAGTACTCGCCCGAATTCTAACATTTTTCGGTATTCACACTAATTCGACCATTTTCCCTGTACTCCCCACGTTTCTACAATTTTTCGGTACTCACACTGATTCGACCATTTTCCGGTATTCACCGCGACAAGTTTTCGATACTCACACGGTTTCTACCTTTTTTGGGTACTCGCCCGGATTCTACCATTTTTCGGTACTCACACTAATTCGACCATTTTCCGGTACTCGTCGGGACAATTTTTCGATAATCGTATGGATTCCACATTTTCCCGGTACTCGCCAGGATTCTACCATTTTTAAGTACTCACACTGATTCGACCCTTTTTCGGTATTCGCCGGGACAGTTTTTCGATACTCGCACGGATTCTACCTTTTTTGGGTACTCACCCGAATTCTAACAAATTTCTGTACTCACACTGATTCGACCTTTTTCTGCTATTTGCCCGGACACTTTTTTGATACGCGCACGGATTCTACCTTTTGCCTGTACTCGCCCGGATTCTACCATTTTTTTGTACTCACACTAATTCGACCCTTTTCCGGTATTCTCCGCGACAAGTTTTCGATACTCACAAAGTTTCTACCTTTTTTGGGTACTCTCCCGGATTCTACCATTTTTCGGTACTCGCACTAATTCGACCATTTTCCGGTACTCGTCGGGACAATTTTTCGATAATCGCAAGGATTCTACCTTTTCCCGGTACTTGCCAGTATTCTACCATTTTTATGTACTCACACTGATTCGACCCTTTTTCGGTATTCATCAGGACATTTTTTCGATACTCGCACGGATTCTACGTTTTACCGGTACTCGCTCGGATTCTACAATTTTCAGTACTCACACTGATTCGACCTTTTTCTAGTATCTGCCCGGATACTTTTTCGATACGCGCACGAATTCTATCTTTTGCTGGTACTCGCCTGGATGCTACCATTTTTCGGTACTCACACTCATTCGACCCTTTCCCGGTATTCGCCGCGACAAGTTTTCGATACTCGCACGGATTCTACCTTTTTCGGGTACTCGCCCGGATTCTATCATTTTTCGGTATTGACACTTATTCGACCCTCTTTTCGTACTTGCCTGGACACTTTTTCGATACTCGCACGGATTCTACCTTTTGTCGATACTCGCCCGGATTCTACCAATTTTCGGTACTCACACTGATTCGACCCTTTTTCGGTATTCGTCACGACAAGTTTTCGGTGCTCGGACGGATTCTATCTTTTTCGGGTACTCGCCCGGATTCTACCAGTTTTCGGTACTCACACTGATTTGACCTTTTTCTAGTATTTACCCGGACACTTTTTCGATACGCGCACGGTTTCTACCATTTGCTGGTACTCGCCCGGATTCTACTATTTTTTGGTCCTCACACTAATTCGACCATTTTTTGGTACTCGTCGGGACAATTTTTCGATAATCGTAAGGATTCTACGTTTTCCCGGTACTCGCCAGCATGCTACCATTTTTAAGTACTCACACTGATTCGACCCTTTTTCGGTATTCGCCGGGACAATTTTTCGATACTCGCACGGATTCTACCTTTTGCTAGTACTCGCCCGGATTCTACCATTTTTCGGTACTCATACTGATTCGACCCTTTTCCGGTATTCGTCGCGACAAGTTTTCGATACTCGCACGGATTCTACCTTTTTTGGGTACTCGCCCGAATTCTACCATTTTTCGGTACTCACATTGATTCGACCTTTTTCTGGTATCTGCCCGGACACTTTTTCGTTACGCGCACGAATTCTACCTTTTTCCGGTACTCGGCTGGATTCTACCATTTTTCGGTACTCACACTAATTCGACCATTTTCCGGTACTCGTCGGGACAATTTTTCGATAATCGCAAGGATTCTACCTTTTCCCGGTACTTGCCAGGATTCTACCATTTTTATGTACTCACACTGATTCGACCCTTTTTCGGTATTCGTCAAGACATATTTTCGATACTCGCACGGATTCTACGTTTTACCGGTACTCGCCCGGATTCTACCAATTTTCGGTACTCACACTGATTCGACCATTTTTCGGTATTCGCCGCGACAAGTTTTCGATGCTCGGATGGATTCTATCTTTTTCGGGTACTCGCCCGGATTCTACCAGTTTTCGGTACTCACACTGATTCGACCTTTTTCTAGTATTTGCCCGAACACTTTTTCGATATGCGCACGGATTCTACCATTTGCTAGTACTCGCCCGGATTCTACCATTTTTCAGTACTCACACTGATTCGACCCTTTTCCGGTATTCGTCGCGACAAGTTTTCGATACTCGCACGGTTTCTACCGTTTTTGGGTACTCGCCCGGATTCTACCATTTTTCGGTACTCACACTAATTCGACTTTTTTCCGATACTCGTCAGGACAATTTTTCGATAATCGTAAGGATTCTACGTTTTCCCGGTACTTGCCAGGATTCTACCATTTTTAATTACTCACACTGATTTGACCCTTTTTCGGTATTCGCCGGGACAGTTTTTCGATACTCGCACGGATTCAACCTTTTGCTGGTACTCGCCCGGATTCTACCATTTTTCGGTACTCATATTGATTCAGCCCTTTTCCGATATTCGCCGCGACAAGCTTTCGATACTCGCACGGATTCTACCTTTTTCGGGTACTTGCCCGGATTCTACCATTTTTCGGTTCTCACACTAATTCGACCATTTTTCGGTACTCGTCGGGACAATTTTTCTATAATCGCAAGGATTCTACCTTTTCCCGATACTCCCCAGGATTCTACCATTTTTAAGTACTCACACCGATTCGACCCTTTTTTGGTATTCGTCGGGACAGTTTTTCGATACTCGCACGGATTCTACCTTTTGCTAGTACTCGCCTGGATTCTGCCTTTTTTCGGTACTCACACTGATTCGACCCTTTTCGGTATTCGCCGCGACAAGTTTTCGATACTCGCACTGATTCTACCTTTTTCGGGTACTCGCCTGGATTCTTCTATTTTTCGGTACTGACACTGATTCGACTCTTTTCTGGTGCTTGCCTGGACACTTTGTCGATACCTGCACGGATTCTACCTTTTTTCGGTACTCATCCGGATTGAACCATTTTTCGGTACTCACACTGATTCGATCCTTTTTCGGTAATCGCCTGGACAGTTTTTGATAATCGCAAGGATTCTGCCTTTTCCCGGTACTCGCCAGGATTCTACCATTTTTAAGTACTCACACTGATTCGACCCTTTTTCGGTATTCGCCGGGACAGTTTTTCAATACGTGCATGGATTCTACTTTTTGACGGTACTCGCCCGGATTCTACCATTTATTGGTACTCACACTGATTCGATCCTTTTTCGGTATTCGCCGCGACAAGTTTTTTATACTCGCACGGTTTCTGCCTTTTTCCGGTACTCGCCCGAATTCAACCATTTTTCGGTATTCGTCGGTACAGTTTTTCGATACTCGGACGGATTCTACCTTTTTTCAGCACTCGCCCGGATACTACCATTTTTCGGTACTCACACTGATTCGACCCTTTTCTGGTATTCGCCGCGACAAGTTTTCCATACTCGCCGCGACAAGTTTTCTATACTCGCACGGATTCTACCTTTTTCGGGTAGTCGCCCGGATTCTTCTATTTTTCGGTACTCACACTGATTCGACTCTTTTTCTGGTACTTGCCAGGCCACTTTGTTGGTACTCGCACGAATTCTACCTTTTTTCGGTACTCGCTCGGATTCAACAATTTTTTGGTACTCACTGATTACTACCAAAAAGTGCTATTTTGTAGACCTAATTATAATGGTTTTAAGCACCTTTGAGTAGTAATCATATTCATTTAACCGAATTAATTCATTAAGGTCCTTAGTAATTGGTTTTAACCATTTTGTGGCAAGTTTACATGTTTTTATCAGCTTATGAATCAATTCAAGCATGCCAAATGATGGAGGAGCTACTTGGACAAGTTATGGCAAAGCTTTTGGAAGCACAAATTCATGAAGAACCAAGCTTTGGAGCTCCATAGCCCTTTGCCAAAGTCGTTCAAAGTATGCAAGGAAAGAACAATGGAAAAGAGGAAAAGCCAGCAAAGTGAAGAGAAGCAAAGAGGACAGCAGCTGCAGTCTTCTTTCGCACTTTTGGAGCACTTACCGAAGTCCATTTTTTACATACTATATACCATTTCAAAGCTATGGAAGTCAAGAATCCAACGCTTTAAACCGTTCATGATTTGGAGTTGAAATGAGGAAGATATGGCCTTCAGAAGACAACTGCTCCAGGTTATGCGAAATTCGCATAACACCTTCAAAATTCGCATAACCCATGCGTGTTGCGAATTTTCCTCTGCTTTTGCCGACTCCACTTTAGATATTTTCCTTTGTATTTTGTGATGTAATTTCCTTTCTTATCCTTGTAACTAACCAATCACAAGCTTTTGCTTTTGTAAAGACTATATAAGGGGTGGAAATCACCTCTTGGAATATAGAATACATATTACGTTTGACACTTAGAGAATAGATACAGAGCTCTCTCGTCTCTCTTTTCTCTTTACTATTTTCTTTTTCTTGGAAGCCAAACAACCTCTGAGGGCTTTTCCTCAGAGGATGATTGGCTAAAACTTTTAGTTTCTCAAAGTATGGATGTTATGTGATGGCTTGGATGCAATCCCATGGAAATTTCTCGCACCGGGAAGGTAAGGTAGACGTTTTTCATTAAAGGTTCATTAGTGCAAAGTTTGGTTTTTATTTCCTTTGGACAACTTCCAACGGCCAATACTTGATAAGCTTTTGGATTTCTATCCATTAGTTATCTCCTACGAGCTATTGGATGGTGAGGTTTTCAATTCCAAGTTTTGCATTAATCCGTTAGAATCAATTTCAATGGCCATTGAAAGGTGAGTTTATCACTTGGAATGACTTTGAGTTGCCAATATTTGGTAAGCTTTTGGCTTTAGACCATTAGTTATCTCTTACGAACCATTCAAAGGAAGTCTAAGGTGAATAACCATTGATGAAATTCACTACCATCTGTTTTGCCATTTTAAAGGATTAAAACTTGATTTGCTAAATCCATACCGGTTCGGGAAGCAAGCATCACCATAGTTGCAACCCCAATGCGAGGAGCCTATCCTGAGATTTCCAATTTGCATAAGAGCCAGAGCATAGCTATCCTATCTTTGAGAAACTTGTTTTTACACCCTTTCATTTTAGTCTTTAATGTTAGCTTAGATTAGTTTAAATCTTTCTAAAACATTTACATCTTCTTTTAAAGCTAACATCCATAAGAAAATCACCTATTTTCCTAATTTGAATATCACTAGTATTTGCGAAAACCCTTCCTAGTGAACGATCCTAGAACCACTATGCTATAGTAGCTTGACTACTTTAGTAATAGTATTTAAGGTATAAATTTTGTTGATACGCCTTTAACGCTAAGCTACCATGACTCGAATCACTCACACTGATTCGACCCTTTTCCGGTATTCGCCGCGACAACTTTTCGATACTCGCACGGATTCTACCTTTTTCAGGTACTCGCCCGGATTCTACCATTTTTCGGTACTCACACTGATTCGACCCTTTTCTGGTAGTTGCTTGGACACTTTTTCGATTATCGCACGAATTCTACCTTTTGCCGGTACTCGCCCGGATTCTACCATTTTTCGGTACTCACACTGATTCGACCCTTTTCCGGTATTCGCCGCGACAAGTTTTCGATACTCGCACGGATTCTACGTTTTTCGGGTACTCGTCCGGATTCTAGCATTTTTCGATACTCATACTGATTCGACCATTTTCCAGTACTTGTCGAGACAATTTTTCAATAATCGCACGGATTCTACCTTCTCCCAGTACTCGCCCGGATTCTACCATTTTTCGGTACTCACACTGATTCGACCCTTTTTCGGTATTCGCCGCAACAAGTTTTTGATACTCGCACGGATTCTAACTTTTTCGGGTACTCACCCGGATTCTACCGTTTTCCGGTACTCACACTGATTCGACCCTTTTTCGATATTTGCCGGGAAAGTTTTTCAATACTCGCACGAATTCTACCTTTTGCCAGTACTTGCCCGGATTCTATCATTTTTCGGTATTCACACTGATTCGACCCTTTTCTAGTACTTGCCTGGACACTTTTTCGATACTCACACGGATTCTACCTTTTGCCGATACTCGCCCGGAATCTACCATTTTTCGGTACTCACACTGATTCAACCCTTTTCTAGTACTCGCCCAGAGACTTTTTTGATACTCGCACGGATTCTACCTTTTCCCGGTACCCTCCCGGATTCTACCATTTTTCGGTACTCATACTGATTCGACCATTTCCCAGTACTCGTCGAGACAATTTTTCGATAATCGTACGGATTCTACCTTCTCCCGGTACTCGCCCGGATTCTTCCATTTTTCGGTACTCACATTGATTCAACCATTTTCCGGTATTCGCTGGGACAAGTTTTCGATACTGGCACGGATTCTATATTTTTCGGGGACTCGCCCGGATTCTACCATTTTTCGGTACACACACTGATTCCACTCTTTTCCGGTACTAGTCGGGGCAATTTTTCGATACTCTCACGGATTCTACCCTTTTCGGGTACTCACACGGATTCTACCTTTTCTCGGTACTCGCCCGGATTCTACCATTTTTTGTTACTCACACTAATTCAACCGTTTTCCGGTATTCGTTGGGACAATTTTTCGATACTCGTATGGATTCTACCTTTTGCCAGTACTCGCCCGGATTCTACCATTTTTCGGTACTCACACTGATTCGACCCTTTGCCGGTACTCGTCGGGACAATTTTCCGATACTCGCACGGAATCTACCTTTTCCAAGTACTCGCCCGGATTCTACCTTTTATCGATACTCACACTGATTCGACCCTTTTCTGGTACTCGTCGGGGCAATTTTTCGATACTCGCACGCACTGTACCTTTTCCCGGTACTCGCCCAGATTCTACCATTTTTCGGTACTTACACTTATTCGACCATTTTCCGATAGTCGCTGGGACAATTTTTTGATACTCACATGGAATCTACCTTTTGCAGGTACTCGCCCGGATTCTCCCATTTTTCAGTACTCACACTGATTCGACCCTTTTCCGGTACTCGTCGGGACAATTTTTCAATACCCGCACGTAATCTACCTTTTCCCGTTACTCGCCCGGATTGTACCATTTATCGGTACTCACACTGATTCGACCTTTTTCCGGTACTCGTCGGGACAATTTTTCGATACTCGCACGGACTCTACCTTTTCCCGGTACTCGCCCGGATTCTACCATTTTTCGGTACTCACACTTATTCGACCCATTTCCGGTAGTCGCTGGGACAATTTTTCGATACTCGCACGGAATCTACCTTTTGTAGGTACTCGCCCGGATTCTCCCATTTTTCGATACTTACACTGATTCGAACCTTTTCTGGTACTCGTCGCGACAATTTTTCGATATTCGCATGGAATCTACCTTTTCCCGGTACTCGCCCGGATTCTACCATTTTTCGGTACTCACACTGATTCGAACCTTTTCCGGTATTCGCTGGGACAATTTTTCGATACTCGCTCGGAATCTACCTTTTGCTTGTACTCGCCCGGATTCTACCATTTTTTGGTACTCACACTGATTCGACCCTTTTTCGGTACTCGTTGGGACAATTTTTTGTTACTCGCACGGAATCTATCTTTTCCAGGTACTCGCCCGGAATGTACCATTTATCGGTACTCAAACTGATTCGACCCTTTTCCGGTACTCGTCGGGACAATTTTTCGATACTCGCACGGAATCTACCTTTTCCCGGTACTCGCCCGGATTCTACAATTTTTCGGTACTCACACTGATTCGACCCTTTTCCGGTACTCGTCGGGACAATTTTTCGATACTCGCACGGAATCTACCTTTTCGCGGTACTCGCCCGGATTCTACCATTTTTCGGTACTCACACTGATTCGAACCTTTTCCGGTATTCGCTGGGACAATTTTTCGATACTCGCTCGGAATCTACCTTTTGCATGTACTCGCCCGGATTCTACCATTTTTTGGTACTCACACTGATTCGACCCTTTTTCGGTACTCGTCGGGACAATTTTTCGATTCTCGCACGAAATCTACCTTTTCCCGATACTCGCCCGGATTCTACCATTTTTGCGGTACTCACAGTGATTCGAACCTTTTCCGGTATTCGCTGGGACAATTTTTCGATACTCGCACGGAATCTACCTTTTCCAGGTACTCGCCCGGATTCTACCATTTTTCGGTACTCACTCTGATTCGACCCTTTTCCGGTACTCGTCGGGACAGTTTTTCGATACTCGCACGGAATCTACCTTTTTTCGGTACTCACATTGATTCGACCATTTTCCGGTACTCGTTGGGACAATTTTTTGATACTCGCACGGATTCTACCTTTTCCCGGTACTCGACCGGATTCTACCATTTTTCGGTGCTCGAACTAATTCAACCCTTTTCTGCTATTCCCTGGGACAAGGTTTCGATACTCGCACAGATTCTACCTTTTTCGGGTACTCGCCCGGATTCTTCGATTTTTCGGTACTCACACTGATTCGACCCTTTTTCGGTACTCGTTGTGACAATTTTTCGATACTCGCAAGGAATTTGCCTTTTGCACGTACTCGCCCGGATTCTACCATTTTTCGTTACACACTGTGATTCAATCCTTTTCCTTTATTCGTCGGGATAATTTTTCGATACTCGCATGGAATATACCTTTTCCCGGTACTCGCTCAGATTCTACCATTTATCAGTACTCACACTAATTCGACCATTTTCCGGTATTCGCTGGGACAAGTTTTTGATACTCGCACGGAATCTACCTTTTGCAAGTACTCGATCGTATTCTACCATTTTTTGGTACTCACAGTTATTCGACTCTTTTTCGGTACTCGTCAGGACAATTTTTTGATACTCGCACGGAATCTATCTTTTCCCGGTACATGCCCGGATTCTACCATTTATCGGTACTCACACTGATTCCACCCTTTTCCGGTATTCGCTAGGACAAGTTTTCGATTATTGCCCGGATTCTACCATTTTTCGGTACTCACACTGATTCGACCCTTTTCTGGTACTCGTCGGGAAAATTTTTCGATACTCGCACAAAATCTACCTTTTCCCGGTACTCGCCCGGATTCTACCTTTTATCGGTACTCACACTGATTCGACCCTTTTGTTGTACCCGTCGGGACAATTTTTCGATACTCGCACGCACTCTACCTTTTCCCGGTACTCGCCCGGATTCTACCATTTTTCGGTACCACACTTGTTCGACCATTTTCCGATAGTCGCTGGGACAATTTTTCGATACTCGTACGGAATCTACCTTTTGCAGGTACTCGCCCGGATTCTCCCATTTTTCGGTACTCACACTGATTCGACCTTTTTCCGGTACTCGTAGGGACCATTTTTCGATACTTGCACGGAATCTAATTTTTCCCGTTACTCACCCGGATTGTACGATTTATCGATACTCACACTGATTCGACCCTTTTTCGGTACTCATCGGGATAATTTTTCGATACTCGCACGGAATCTACCTTTTCCCGGTACTCGCCCGGATTCTACCATTTTTCGGTACTCACACTTGTTCGACCATTTTCCGATAGTCGCTAGGACAATTTTTCGATACTCGTACGGAATGTACCTTGTGCAGGTACTCGCCCGGATTCTCCCATTTTTCGGTACTCACACTGATTCGACCCTTTTCCGGTACACGTCAGGTCAATTTTTCGATACTCACACGGAATCTACCTTTTCCCGTTACTCGCCCGGATTGTACTATTTATCGGTACTCACACTGATTCGACCCTTTTCCGGTACTCGTCGGGACAATTTTTCGATACTCGCACGGAATTTACCTTTTGCAGGTACTCGCCCGGATTCTACCATTTCTCGTTACACACACTGATTCAATCCTTTTCATTTACTCGTCGGGATAATTTTTCGATACTCGCACGGAATATACCTTTTCCCGGTACTCGCCCGGATTCTACCATTTATCGGTACTCACACTAATTCGACCATTTTCTAGTATTCGCTGGGACAAGTTTTCGATACTCACACGGAATCTACCTTTTGCAGGTACTCGATCGTATTCTACCATTTTTTGGTACTCACAGTGATTCGACCCTTTTCCGGTACTCGTTGGGACAATTTTTTGTTACTCACACGGATTCTATCTTTTCCTGGTACTCGCCCGGAATCTACCATTTATCGGTACTCACACTGATTCGACCCTTTTCTGGTACTCGTCAGGACAATTTTTCGATACTCGCACGGAATCTACCTTTTCTCGGTACTCGCCCGGATTCTACCTTTTATCAGTACTCACATTGATTCGACCCTTTTCTGGTACTCGTCGGGACAATTTTTCGATACTCGCACGCACTCTACCTTTTCCCGGTACTCGCCCGGATTCTACCATTTTTTGGTAATCACACTTATTCGACCATTTTCCGATAGTCGTTGGGATAATTTTTCGATACTCGCACGGAATATACCTTTTGCAGGTACTCGCCCAGATTCTACCATTTTTCGTTACACACACTGATTCAATCATTTTCCTGTACTCGTCGGGATAATTTTTCGATACTCGCACGGAATATACCTTTTCCTGGTACTCGCCCGGATTCTTCTATTTTTCGGTACTAACACTAATTCGATCCTTTGTCGATATTCGTCGGGACAATTTTTCGATACTCGCACAGATTCTACCTTTTCTTGGTACTCGCCCGGATTCTACCATTTTTTGGTACTCACACTATTTCGACCCTTTTCCGGTACTCGTCGGGACAAGTTTTCGATACTCGCACGGATTCTAACTTTTCCCTGTACTCGCCCGGATTCTACCATTTTTCAGTCGTCAAACTGATTCGACCCTTCTCTGGTACTCGTCGGGACAGTTTTTCGATACTCGCACGAATTCTACCTTTTCCCGGTACTCGCCTGGATTCTACCATTTTTCTGACCTCAAACTACTTCGACCCTTTTTTGGTACTCGCCTGGACACTTTTTCGATACTCGCACAGATTCTACCTTTTCCCGGTACTCGCTCGGATTCTACCATTTTTCGGTACTCACACTAATTCGACCCTTTTCCGGTACTCGTCGGGACAATTTTCGATACTCGCACGGATTCTACCTTTTCCCGGTACTCCCCGAATTCTACCATTTTTCAGTAGTCACACTAATTCGACCCTTTTCGGGTACTCGTCGGGACAAGTTTTCGATACTTGCACGGATTCTACCTTTTCCCTGTACTCGCCCGGATTCTACCATTTTTCGGTCCTCAAACTGATTCAACCTTTTTCTGGTACTCGTCGGGACAGTTTTTCGATACTCGCACGGATTCTACCTTTTCCTGGTACTCGCCCGGATTCTTTTATTTTTCGGTACTGACATTGATTCGACCATTTTTCGGTAGTCATCGGGACAATTTTTCGATACTTGCACGGATTCTACCTTTTCCCCGAACTCGCCCGGATTCTACTATTTTTCGGTCCTCACACTAATTCGACCCTTTTCGGGTACTCGCCTAGAAACTTTTTCGATACTCGCACGGATTCTACCTTTTCCCGGTACTCACCCGGATTCTTCTATTTTTCGATACTCACACTAATTCGATCCTTTTTCGATACTCGTCGGGACAATTTTTCGATACTCGCACGGATTCTACCTTTTCCCAGTACTCGTCCGGATTCTACCATTTCTCGGTACTCACACTATTTCGACCCTTTTCCAGTACTCGTCGGGACAAGTTTTCGATACTCGCACGGATTCTACCATTTTTCGATCGTCAAACTGATTCGACCCTTTTCTGGTACTCGCCGGGACAGTTTTTCGATACTCGCACGGATTCTACCTTTTCCCGATACTCACCCGGATTCTTCTATTTTTCGGTACTCACACTGATTCGATCCTTTTCCGGTTCTCGTCGTGAAAATTTTTCGATACTTGCACGGATTCTACCTTTTCGCGGTACTCGCCCGGATTCTACCGTTTTTCGGTACTCACACTATTTCGACCCTTTTCCGTTATTACCTGGGACAAGTTTTCGATATTCGCACGGATTCTACCTTTTCCCGGTACTCGCCCGGATTCTTTTATTTTTCGGTACTCACACTGATTGGACCATTTTCCAGTACACGTCGGGACAATTTTTCGATACTCGCACGGAATCTACCTTTTTCGGGTACTTGCTCGGATTCTACCATTTTTCGATGCTCAATCTAATTCGACCCTTTTCTGGAATTCGTCGTGAAAAGTCTTCGATACTCGCACAGACTTTACCTTTTCCCGGTACTCGCCCGGATTCTACCATTTTTCGATACTCACACTAATTCAACCCTTTTCCGGTATTCGCTGGGAAAGGTTTTCGATACTCGCACGGATTCTACCTTTTTCGGGTACTCGCCCGGATTCTTTCATTTTTCGATACTCACACTCATTCGACCTTTTTTCGGTACTCGCACGGAATCTACCTTTTGTAGGTACTCGCCCGGATTCTACCATTTTTCGGTACTCACACTCTTTCGACCCTTTTCCGGTACTCGTCGGGACAAGTTTTCGATACTCGCACGGATTCTACCTTTTTCCTGTACTCGCCTGGATTCTACCATTTTTCGGTCCTCACACTGATTCGACACTTTTCGGGTACTCGCCTAGACAGTTTTTCGATACTCGCACGGATTCTACCTTTTCCCAGTACTTGCCCGGATTCTACCATTTTTCGGTACTCACACTCTTTCGACCCTTTTTCGGTACTCGTCGGGACAAGTTTTCGATACTCGCACGGATTCTACCTTTTTCCTGTACTCGCCTGGATTCTACCATTTTTCGGTCCTCACACTGATTCGACACTTTTCGGGTACTCCCTTGGATAGTTTTTTCGATACTCGGACGCAATCTACCTTTTCCCGGTACTCGCCCGGATTCTACCATTTTTCGGTCCTCACACTGATTCGACCCTTTTCTGGTACTCGCCTGGATTCTTCCATTTTTCGGTCGTCAAACTGATTCGACTCTTTTCTCGTACTCGCCGGGACAGTTTTTCGATACACGCACGGATTCTACCTTTTCCCGGTACACACCCGGATTCTTCTATTTTTCAGTACTCACACTGATTCGATCCTTTTCCGGTACTCGCTGGGACAATTTTTCGATACTCGCACGGATTCTACCTTTTCCCGGTACTCGCCCGGATTTTATTATTTTTCTGTACTCACACTATTTTGACCATATTCCGGTATTCGCTGGGACAATTTTTCGATACTCGCATGGAATCTACCTTTTGCAGGTACTCGCCCAGATTCTACCATTTTTCAGTAGTTACACTAATTCGACCCTTTTCGGGTACTTGTCGGTACAAGTTTTCAGTACTCGCACGGATATTACCTTTTCCCTGTACTCGACCGGATTCTACCATTTTTCAGTCCTCAAACTGATTCGACCATTTTCTGGTACTCGCCAGGATAGTTTTTCGATAGTTGCACGAATTCTACCTTTTCCTGGTACTCGCCCGGATTCTTCTATTTTTCGGTCCTCAAATTGATTCAACCTTTTTCTGGTACTCGCTGGGACACTTTTTCGATACTCGCACGGATTCTACCTTTTCCTGGTACTTGCTCGGATTCTTTTATTTTTCGGTACTGACACTGATTCGACCATTTTCCGGTACTCGTCGGGACAATTTTTCGATACTTGCACGGATTCTACCTTTTCCCCGAACTCGCTCGGATTCTACTACTTTTCGGTACTCACACTAATTCGATCCTTTTTCGATACTCGTCGGGACAATTTTTCGATACTCGCACGGATTCTACCTTTTCCGGGTACTCGCCCGGATTCTACCATTTCTCGGTACTCACACTATTTCGACCCTTTTCCAATACTCGTCGGGACAAGTTTTCGATACTCGCACGGATTCTACCATTTTTCGATCGTCAAACTGATTCGACCTTTTTCTGGTACTCGCCGGTACAGTTTTTCGATACTCGCACGGATTCTACCTTTTCCCGGTACTCACCCGGATTCTTCTATTTTTCGGTACTCACATTGATTCGATCCTTTTCCGGTTCTCGTCGTGAAATTTTTTTATACTTGCACGGATTCTACCTTTTCGCGGTAGTCGCCCGGATTCTACCGTTCTTCGGTACTCACACTATTTCGACCCTTTTCCGGTATTACCTGGGACAAGTTTTCGATATTCGCACGGATTCTACCTTTTCCCGGTACTCGCCCGGATTCTTTTATTTTTCGGTACTCACACCGATTGGACCCTTTTCCGGTACTCGTCGGGACAATTTTTCGATACTTGCACGGATTCTACCTTTTCCCGGTACTCGCCCGGATTCTACCATTTTCGATCCTCACACTAATTCGACCCTTTTCGGGTACTCACTTGGACAGTTTTTCGATACTCGCACGGATTCTACATTTTCCCGGTACTCGCTCGGATTCTTCTATTTTTCGGTACTCACACTAATTCGATCCTTTTCTAGTACTCGTCGGGACAAGTTTTCGATACTCGCACGGATTCTACCTTTTTCCTGTACTCGCCTGGATTTTACCATTTTTCGGTCCTCACACTGATTCGACCCTTTTCTGGTACTCGCCTGGACAGTTTTTCGATACTCGCACGGATTCTACCTTTTCCCAGTACTCGCCCGGATTCTACCATTTTTCGGTACTCACACTATTTCGACCCTTTTCCGGTACTCGTCGGGACAAGTTTTCGATACTCGCACGGAATCTACCTTTTTCCTGTACTCACCTGGACTCTACCATTTTTCGGTCCTCACACTGATTCGACCCTTTTCTGGTACTCGCCTGGACAGTTTTTCGATACTCGCACGGATTCTACCTTTTCCCGGTACTCGCTCGGATTCTTCTATTTTTCGGTTCTCACACTAATTCGATCCTTTTCCGGTACTCGTCGGGACAAGTTTTCGATACTCGCACGGATTCTACCTTTTTCCTGTACTGGCCTGGATTCTACCATTTTTCGGTCCTCACACTAATTCGACTATTTTCGGGTACTCGCCTGGACAGTTTTTCGATACTCGCACGGATTCTACTTTTTCCCGGTACTCGCCCGGATTCTTCTAATTTTCGGTACTCACACTAATTCGATCCTTTTTGGGTACTCGTCGGGACAAGTATTCGATACTCGCACGGATTCTACCTTTTTCCTGTACTCGCCTGGATTCTACCATTTTTCGGTCCTCACACTGATTCGACACTTTTCGGGTACTCGCCTGGACAGTTTTTTCGATACTCGCACGGATTCTACCTTTTCCTGGTACTCGCTCGGATTATACCATTTTCGGTACTCACACTGATTCGACCCTTTTCCGGTACTCGTCGGGACAAGTTTTCGATAATCGCACGGATTCTACCTTTTTCGGGTACTCGCCCAAATCCTTCCATTTTTCGATATTCCCACTGATTCCACACATTTCCGGTACTCGTCATGATAATTTTTCGATACTCGCACGGAATCTACCTTTACTCGGTATTCGCCCGGATTCTACCATTTTTCGCTCCTCACACTGATTCGATCCTTTTCGGGTACTCACCATGACACTTTTTCGATACTCGCACGGATTCTACCTTTTCTCGGTACTCGCCCGAATTCTTCTATTTTTCGGTACTCACACTGATTCGACCCTTTTCCGGTACTCGTCGGGACAATTTTTCGATACTCGCACGGTTTCTACTTTTTGCAGGTACTCGTCCGGATTCTACCATATTTCGGTACTCACACTCATTCGACCCTTTTCCAGTGCTCGTCGGGACAATTTTTCGATACTCGCACGGAATCTACCTTTTACCGGTACACCCCCGGATTCTACCATTTTTCGGTCCTCAAACTAATTCGACCTTTTTCTGGTACTCGCCTGGACACTTTTTCGATACCTGCACGGACTCTACCTTTTCCCGGTACTCGCTCAGATTTTTCAATTTTTAGGTAGTCACACTGATTCAACCATTTTCCAGTACTCATTGTGACAGTTTTTCGATACTCGGACGGAATCTACCTTTTACAGGAACTCGCTCGGATTCTACCATTTTTCGGTCCTCACACTACTTCGACCCTTTTCTGGTACTCGCCTGGACACTTTTTCGATACTCGCACGGATTCTACCTTTTCCTGGTACTTGCCCGGATTCTTCAATTTTTAGGTACTCACACTTATTCGACCATTTTCCGGTAATCGTCCTGGCAATTTTTCGATACTCGAACGGAATCTACCTTTTGCAGGTGCTCGCCCGGATTCTACCATTTTTCGGTACTCACACTGATTCGACCCTTTGCTGGTACTCGCCTGGACACTTTTTCGATACTCGCACGGATTTTACCTTTTCCCGGTACTCGCCCGGATTCTACCATTTATCAGTACTCATACTAATTCGACCCTTTTCCAGTATTCGCTGGGACAATTTTTAGATAGTCGCACGGAATCTACCTGTTGCAGGTACTCTCCCGGATTCTACCATTTTTCGGTACTTACACTAATTCGACCCTTTTCCGGTATTCGCTGGGACAAGTTTTCGATAATCGCACGGATTCGACCTATTTCAGGTACTCGCCCAGATCCTTCCATTTTTCGGTATTCCCACTTATTCGACACATTTCCGGTACTCGTAAGGACAATTTTTCGATACTCGCACAGAATCTACCTTTACTCGGTATTCGCCCGGATTCTACCATTTTTCGCTCCTCACACTGATTCGACCCTTTTCGGGTACTCACCTGGACACTTTTTCGATACTCGCACGAATTCTACCTTTTCTCGGTACTCGCCCGAATTCTTCTATTTTTCGGTACTCACAATGATTCGACCCTTTTCCGGTACTCGTCGGGACAATTTTTCGATACTCGCACGGTTTCTACTTTTTGCAGGTACTCATCCGGATTCTACCATATTTCGGTACTCACACTCATTCGACCCTTTTCCAGTACTCGTCAGGACAATTTTTCGATACTCGCACGGAATCTACCTTTTATCGGTACACCCCCGGATTCTACCATTATTCGTTCCTCAGACTGATTCGACCCTTTTCTGGTACTCGCCTAGACACTTTTTCGATACTCGCACGGAATCTACCTTTTCCCGGTACTCGCCAGGATTCTACCATTTTTAAGTACTCACACTGATTCGAACATTTTCCGGTACTCGTCGTGACAGTTTTTCGATACTCGGACGGAATCTACCTTTTGTAGGTACTCGCCCGGATTCTACCATTTTTCGGTCCTCACACTACATCGACCCTTTTTTGGTACTCGCCCGGACAGTTTTTCGATACTCGCACGGATTCTACCTTTTCCTGGTACTCGCCTGGATTCTGCAATTTTTAGGTACTCACACTTATTCGACCATTTTCCGGTAATCGTCCTGACAATTTTTCGATACTCGCACGGAATCTACCTTTTGCAGGTGCTCGCCCGGATTCTACCATTTTTCGGTACTCACACTAATTCGACCCTTTGCTGGTACTCGCCTGGACTATTTTTCGATACTCGCACGGATTTTACCTTTTCCCGGTACTCACCCGGATTCTACCATTTATCTGTACTCATACTAATTCGACCATTTTCCAGTATTCGCTGGGACAATTTTTAGATAGTCGCACAGAATCTACCTGTTGCAGGTACTCGCCCGGATTCTACCATTTTTCGGTATTCACACTGATTCGACTCTTTTCCAGTATTCGCTGGGACAATTTTTCGATACTCGCACGGAATCTACCTTTTGCAGGTACTCACCAGGATTCTACCATTTTTCGGTACTCACACTGATTCGACCCTTTTCCGGTATTCGTTGGGACAAATTTTCGATAGTCGCACAGAATCTACCTTTTCCCGGTACTCGCCCGGATTTGTACCATTTTTCGGTAGTCACATTGATTCGACCCTTTTCCGGTAGTCGCTGCGACAATTTTTCGATACTCGCACGGAATCTACCTTTTCCCGGTACTCGCCAGGAGTCTACCATTTTTAAGTACTCACACTGATTCGACCCTTTTCCGGTACTCGTCGGGAAAATTTTTCGATACTCGCACGGATTCTATCTTTTCCCGGTACTCGCCCGGATTCTACCATATATCGGTACTCACACTAATTCGACCCTTTTCCGGTATTCCCTAGTACAAGTTTTCGATACTCGCCCGGATTCTCCCTTTTTTCGGTACTCACACTAATTCGACCCTTTTCTGGTACTCGTCGGGACAATTTTTCGATACTCGCACGGAATCTACCTTTTACCGGTACTCGCCCGGATTCTACCATTTATAGGTACTCACACTGATTGGACCCTTTTCTGGTACTCGTCGGGATAATTTTTCGATACTCGCACGCACTGTACCTTTTCCCGGTACTCGCCCAGATTCTACCATTTTTCGGTACTCACACTGATTCGACCCTTTTCCGGTAGTCGCTGGGACAATTTTTCGATAATCGCACGGAATCAAGCTTTTGCAGGTACTCGCTCGGATTCTCCCATTTTTCGTTACTCACACTGACTCGACCCTTTTTCGGTACTCGTCGGGAAAATTTTTCGATACTCGCACGGATTCTATCTTTTCCCGATACTCGCCCGTATTCTACCATATATCGGTACTCACACTAATTCGACCCTTTTCCGGTATTCCCTAGGACAAGTTTTCGATACTCGCCCGGATTCTACCATTTATCGGTACTCACACTAATTCGACCCTTTTCCGGTATTCGCTAGAACAAGTTTTCGATACTCGCCCAGATTCTACCATTTTTCCGTACCCACACTGATTCGACCCTTTTCCGGTACTTGTCGGGACAATTTTTCGATACTCGCACGGAATCTATGTTTTCCCGGTACTCGCCCGGATTCTACCAATTATCGGTACTCACACTGATTCGACCCTTTTCCGGTACTCGTCGGGACAATTTTTTGATACTCGCACGGACCCTACCTTTTCTCGGTACTCGCATGGATTCTACCATTTTTCGGTACTCACACTGATTCGACCCTTTTCCGGTACTCGTCGGGAAAATTTTTCGATACTCGCACGGATTCTATCTTTTCCCGGTACTCGCCCGGATTCTACCATATATCGATACTCACACTAATTCGACCCTTTTCCGGTATTCCCTAAGACAAGTTTTCGATACTCGCCCGGATTCTACCATTTATCGGTACTCACACTAATTCGACCCTTTTCCGGTATTCGCTAGAACAAGTTTTCGATACTCGCCCAGATTCTACCATTTTTCGGTACCCACACTGATTCGACCCTTTTCTGGTACTTGTCGGGACAATTTTTCGATACTCGCACGGAATCTATGTTTTCCCGATACTCGCCCGAATCCTACCAATTTTCGGTACTCACACTGATTCGACCCTTTTCCGGTACTCGTCGGGACAATTTTTCGATACTCGCACGGACCCTACCTTTTCTCGGTACTCGCATGGATTCTACCATTTTTCGGTACTCACACTTATTCGACCCATTTTCGGTAGTCGCTGGGACAATTTTTCGATACTCGTATGGAATCAACCTTTTGCAGGTACTCGCTCGGATTCTCCCATTTTTCATTACTCACACTGACTCGACCCTTTTTCGGTATTCGTCGGGACAATTTTTCGATACTCGCACAGACTCTACCTTTTCCCGGTACTCGCCCGGATTCTACCATTTTTCGGTACTCACATTGATTCGACCCTTTTACGGTAGTCGCTGGGGCAATATTTCGATACTCGCACGGAATCTACCTTTTGTGGGTACTCGCCTGGATTCTCCCATTTTTCGGTACTCACACTGAATCGACCCTTTTCCGGTACTCGTCGGGATAATTTTTCGATACTCGCACGGATTCTATCTTTTCCCGGTACTCGCCCGGATTCTACCATATAAAGGTACTCACACTAACTCGACCATTTTTCGGTATTCGCTAGGACAAGTTTTCGATACTCGCCCGGATTCTCCCATTTTTCGGTACCCACACTGATTCGACCCTTTTCCAATACTTGTCGGGACAATTTTTCGATACTCGCACGGAATCTATGTTTTCCCGGTACTCGCCCGGATTCTATCAATTTTCGGTACTCACACTGATTCGACCCTTTTCCGGTACTCGTCGGGACAATTTTTCGATACTCGCACGGACCCTACCTTTTCTCGGTACTCGCATGGATTCTACAATTTTTTGGTACTCACACTTATTCGACCCTTTTTCGGTAGTCGCTGGGACAATTTTTCGATACTCGTATGGAATCTACCTTTTGCAGGTACTCGCTCGGATTCTCCCATTTTTCATTACTCACACTGACTCGACCCTTTTTCGGTATTCGTCGGGACAATTTTTCGATACTCGCACAGACTCTACCTTTTCCCGGTACTCGCCCGGATTCTACCATTTTTCGGTACTCACACTGATTCGACCCTTTTACGGTAGTCGCTGGGGCAATATTTCGATACTCGCACGGAATCTACCTTTTGTGGGTACTCGCCTGGATTCTCCCATTTTTCGGTACTCACACTGAATCGACCCTTTTCCGGTACTCGTCGGGATAATTTTTCGATACTCGCACGGATTCTATCTTTTCCCGGTACTCGCCCGGATTCTACCAGATAAAGGTACTCACACTAACTCGACCATTTTCCGGTATTCGCTAGGATAAGTTTTCGATACTCGCCCGGATTCTCCCATTTTTCGGTACTTACACTGATTCGACCCTTTTCCGGTACTCGTCGAGACAATTTTTCGATACTCGCACAGAATCTACCTTTTCTCGGTACTCACCCGGATTCTACCATTTTTCGGTACTCACACTGAGTCGACACCTTTTCGGTACTTGTCGGGACAATTTTTCGATACTCGCACGGAATCTACCTTTTGGAGGTACTCGCCCGGATTCTACCATTTTTCGGTACTCACACTGATTCGACCCTTTTCCGGTACTCGTCGGGATAATTTTTTGATACTCGCACGGAGTCTACCTTTTCCCATTACTCGCCCGGATTCTACCATTTTTCGGTACTCACACTAATTCAACCATTTTCCGGTATTCGCTGGGACAAGATTTCGATACTCGCACGGATTCTACCTTTTTTTGGTACTCGCCTGGATTCTATCATTTTTCGGTACTCGTCGGGACAATTTTTCGATACTCGCACGAAATCTACCTTTTGCAAGTACTCGCCCTGATTATACCATTTTTCGGTACTCACACTCATTCGACCCTTTTCCGGTACACGTCGGGACAATTTTTGGATATTCGCACGAAATCTACCTTTTTTGAGTACTCGCCCGGATTCTACCATTTTTCAGTACTCACACTAATTCGACCCATTTCCGGTACTCGTCGGGACAATTTTTCGATACTCGCAGGGACTCTACCTTTTCCCGGTACTCGCCCGGATTCTACCATTTATCGGTACTCACACAGATTCGACCATTTTCTGGTAGTCGCTGGGACAACTTTTCGATAGTCGCACGGAATCTACCTTTTGCAGGTACTCACCCGGATTCTCCCATTTTTCGGTACACACACTAATTCGACCCTTTTCCGGTACTCGTCGGGACCATTTTTCGATACTCGCACGAAATCTACCTTTTGCCGGTACTCGCCCAGATTCTGCAATTTTTTTGAACTCACACTGATTCGACCCTTTATGGGTAGTCATCGGGACAATTTTTCGATACTCGCACGGATTCTACCTTTTCCCGGTACTTGCCCGGATTCTACCATTTTTCGGTACTCACACTAATTCAACCATTTTCATGTATTCGTTGGGACAAGATTTCGATACTCGCACGGATTCTACCTTTTTTTGGTACTCGACTTGATTCTACAATTTTTCGGTACTCACACTGATTCGACACATTTCCGGTACTCGCACGGAATATACATTTTCCCGGTACTCGCCCGGATTCTACCATTTATCGGTAGTCACACTAATTCGACCCTTTTCCGGTATTCGCTGGGACAAGTTGTCGATACTCGCACGGAATCTACCTTTTGCAGGTACTCGCTCGTATTCTACCATTTTTCGATACTCACACTAATTCGACCCTTCTCTGGTACTCGTCGGGAAAATTTTTCGATAGTCGCACGGAATCTATCTTTTTTTGGTACTCGCCCGGATTCTACCATTTATCGGTACGCACACTGATTAGACCTTTTTCCGGTACTCTTCGAGACAATTTTTCGATACTCGCACGGACTCTACCTTTTCCCGGTACTCCTCCGGATTCTACCATTTATCGGTACTCACACTGATTCGACCCTTTTCCGGTAGTCGCTGGGACAATTTTTCGATACTCGCACGGAATCTACCTTTTGCAGGTACTCGCCCGGATTCTCCCATTTTTCGGTACTCACACTAATTCGATCCTTTTCCGGTACTCGCTAGGACAATTTTTCAATACTCGCACAGAATCTACCTTTTGCAGGTACTCGCCCGGATTCTACCATTTTTTTGCACTCACACTGATTCGACCCTTTATCGGTATTCGTCGGGATAATTTTTCGATACTCGCACGAATTCTACTTTTTTCGGGTAATCGCCCGGATTATTTCATTTTCCGGTACTCACACTGATTCGACCCTTTTCCGGTACTCATCGGGACAATTTTTCGATACTCGCACGGATTCTACCTTTTCCCGGTACTCGTCTGGATTCTTTCATTTTTCGGTACCCCCACTTATTCGACCCTTTTCCGGTACTCGTCGGGACAATTTTTCGATACTCGCACAGAATCTACCTTCTGCAGATACTCGCGCGGATTCTCCAATTTTTCGGTACTCACACTGATTCGACCATTTTCCGATACTCGTCAGGACAATTTTTCGATACTCGCACCGAATCTACCTTTTTCGGGTACTCGCCCAGATTCATTCATTTTTCGGTACTGACACTGATTCGACCCTTTTCCGGTACTCATCGGGACAATTTTTCGATACTCGGACAGATTCTACCTTTTCCCGGTACTTGCCCTGATTCTACCATTTATCGGTACTCACACTGATTCGACACTTTTCCGGTAGTCGCTGGGACAATTTTTCGATACTCGCACGGAATCTACCTTTTGCAGGTACTCTCCCGGATTCTCCCATTTTTAGGTACTCACACTGATTCGACCATTTTCCGGTACTCGCTGGGACAATTTTTCAATACTCGCACGGAATATACCTTTTTTGGGGTACTCGCCCAGATTCTTTCATTTTTCGGTACTCAAACTGATTCGACCCTTTTTCGGTGCTCATCGGGACAATTTTTCGATACTCGTACGGATTCTACCTTTTCCCGGTACTCGTCTGGATTCTTTCATTTTTCGGTACTCACACTTATTCGACCCTTTTCCGATACTCGTCGGGACAATTTTTCGATATTCGCACCGAATCTACCTTTTGCAGGTACTTGCCCGGATTCTGCCATTTTTTTGAACTCACACTGATTCGACCCTTTATCGGTACTCGTCGGGATAATTTTTCGATACTCTCACAGATTCTATCTTTTCCCGGTACTTGCCCGGATTCTACCATTTTTCGGTACTCACACTAATTCAACCATTTTTCGGTATTCGCTAGGACAAGATTTCGATACTCGCACGGATTCTACCTTTTTTTGGTACTCGCCTGGATTCTATCATTTTTCGGTACTCGTCGGGACAATTTTTCGATACTCGCACGAAATCTACCTTTTGCAAGTACTCGCCCGGATTATACCATTTTTCGGTACTCACACTCATTCGACCCTTTTCCGGTACACGTCGGGACAATTTTTGGATACTCTCACGGAATCTACATTTTTTGAGTACTCGCCCGGATTCTACCATTTTTCCGTACTCACACTGATTCCACCCATTTTCGGTACTCGTCGGGACAATTTTTCGATACTCGGAGGGACTCTACCTTTTCTCGGTACTCGCCCGGATTCTACCATTTATCGGTACTCACACTGATTCGACCCTTTTCCGGTAGTCGCTGGGACAATTTTTCGATACTCGCACGGATTCTACCTTTTTCCGGTACTGATCGGGACAATTTTTCGATACTCGCACGGATTCTACCTTTTCCCGGTACTCGTCTGGATTCTTTCATTCTTCGATACTCACACTTATTCGACCCTTTTCCGGTACTCGTCGGGAGAATTTTTCGATACTCGCACAGAATCTACCTTTTGCCGGCACTCGCCCAGATTCTACCATTTTTTTGAACTCACACTGATTCGACCCTTTATGGGTACTCGTCGGGACAATTTTTCGATACTCGCACGGATTCTACCTTTTCCTGGTACTTGCCCGGATTCTACCATTTTTCAGTACTCACATTAATTCAACCATTTTCCGTTATTCGCTGGGACAAGATTTCGATACTCGCACGGATTCTACCTTTTTTTGGTACTCGCCTGGATTCTACCATTTTTCAGTACTCACACTGATTCGACCAATTTCCTGTACTCGTCGGGACAATTTTTCGATACTCGCACGGAATATACCTTTTCCCAGTACTCGCCCGGATTCTACCATTTATCGGTACTCACACTAATTCGACCCTTTTTTGGTATTCGCTGGGACAAGTTTTCGATACTCGCACGGAATCTACCTTTTGCAGGTACTTGCTCGTATTCTACCATTTTTCGGTACTCACACTGATTCGAACCTTCTCCGGTACTCATCGGGACAAGTTTTCGATACTCGCACGGAATCTATCTTTTCCTGGTACTCGCCCGGATTCTACCATTTATCGGTACTCACACTGATTCGACCGTTTTCCGGTACTCGTCGGGACAATTTTTCGATACTCGCACGGACTCTACCTTTTCCCGGTACTCGCCCGGATTCTACCATTTATCGGTACTCACACTGATTCGACCCTTTTCCGGTACTCCCCGGGACAATTTTTCGATACTCGCACGGATTCTACCTTTACCCAGTACTCGTCTGGATTCTTTCATTTTTCGGTACTCACACTTATTCGACCCTTTTCCGGTACTCGTCGGGACAATTTTTCGATACTCGCACGGAATATACCATTTCCCCGTACTCGTCCGGATTCTCCCATTTTTCGGTACTCACACTGATTCGACCCAATTCCGGTACTCGTCGGGACAATTTTTCGATACTCGCACGGAATCTACCTTTTGCTGGTACACGCCCAAATTCTCCCATTTTTCGGTACACACACTGATTCGACCCATTTCCGGTACTCGTCGGGACAATTTTTCGATACTCGCACGGAATATACTTTTTTCGGTATTCGTTGGGACATGTTTTCGATACTGGCACGGATTCTACCTTTTTCGGGTACTCGCCCGGATTCTTTCATTTATCGGTACTCACACTAATTCGACCCTTTTCCGGTATTCGCTGGGACAAGTTTTCGATACTCGCACAGAATCTACCTTTTGTAGGTACTCGCTCGTATTCTACCATTTTTCGGTACTCACACTGATTCGACCCTTTTCCGGTACTCGTCGGGACAATTTTTCGATACTCGCACGGAATCTATCTTTTCCCGGTACTCGCCCGGATTCTACCATTTATCGGTACTCACACTGATTCGACCCTTTTCCAGTAGTCACTGGGACAATTTTTCAATACTCGCACGGAATCTACCTTTTGCAGGTACGCGGCCGGATTCTCTCATTTTTCGGTACTCACACTGATTCGACGCTTTTCCGGTACTCCCCGGGAGTATTTTTCCATACTCGCACGAAATCTACCTTTTTCAGGTACTCGCTCGGATTCTTTCATTTTTCGGTACTCACACTGATTCGACCCATTTCTGGTACTCGTCGGGACAATTTTTCGATACTCGCACGGAATATACCATTTCCCGGTACTCGCTCGGATTCTACCATTTATCGGTACTCACACTAATTCAACCCTTTTCCGGTAGTCGCTGGGACAAGTTTTCGATACTTGCACGGAATCTACCTTTTGTAGGTACTCGCCTGTATTCTACCATTTTTCAGTACTCACACTGATTCGACCCTCTTTCGGTACTCGACGGGACAATTTTTCGATACTCGCACGGAATCGACCTTTTCCCGGTACTCGCCCGGATTCTACCACTTTTCGGTACTCACACTGATTCGACCATTTTTCGGTACTCGTCGGTACAATTTTTCGATACACGCACGGAATCTACCCTTTGCAGGTAGTTGCCCGGGGACTACCATTTTTTTGTACTCACACATATTCGACCCTTTTCCGGTATTCGCTGGGACAATTGTTCGATACTCGCACGGAATCTACCTTTTTCGGGTACTCGCCGGGATTCTTTCATTTTTCGGTACTCACACTGATTCGACCCTTTTTCGGTACTCATCAGGAAAATTTTTCGATACTCGTACGGATTCTACCTTTTCCCGGTACTCGTCTGGATTCTTTCATTTTTCGGTACTCACACTCATTCGACCCTTTTCCGGTACTCGTCGGGACAATTTTTCGATACTCGCACGGAATATAACATTTCCCGGTAGTCGTCCGGATTCTTCCATTTTTCGGTACTCACACTGATTCGACCCATTTCCGGTACTCGTCGGGACAATTTTTCGATACTCGCACGGAATCTACCTTTTGCTGGTACACGCCCGAATTCTCCCATTTTTCGGTACAAACACTGATTCGACCCATTTCCGGTACTCGTCGGGACAATTTTTCGATACTCGGACGGAATATACTTTTTCCGGTATTTGTTGGGACATGTTTTCGATACTGGCACGGATTCTACCTTTTTCGGGTACTCGCCCGGATTCTTTCATTTATCGGTACTCACACTAATTCGACCCTTTTCCGGTATTCGCTGGGACAAGTTTTCGATACTCGCACAGAATCTACCTTTTGTAGGTACTCGCTCGTATTCTACCATTTTTTGGTACTCACACTGATTCGACCCTTTTCCGGTACTCGTCGGGACAATTTTTCGATACTCGCACGGAATCTATCTTTTCCTGGTACTCGCCCGAATTCTACCATTTATCGGTACTCACACTGATTCGACCCTTTTCCGGTATTCGTCGGGAAAATTTTTCGATATTCGCACGGACTCTACCATTTCCCGGTACTCGCCCGGATTCTACCATTTATCGGTACTCACACTAATTCGACCCATTTCTAGTAGTCACTGGGATAATTTTTCGATACTCGCACGGAATCTACCTTTTGCAGGTACGCGCCCGGATTCTCTCATTTTTCGGTACTCACACTGATTCGACTCTTTTCCGGTACTCCCCGGGAGTATTTTTCCATACTAGCACGAAATCTACCTTTTTCAGGTACTCGCCCGGATTCTTTCATTTTTCGGTACTCACACTGATTCGACCCATTTCTGGTACTCGTCGGGACAATTTTTCGATACTCGCACGGAATATACCATTTCTCGGTACTCGCCCGGATTCTACCATTTATCGGTACTCACACTAATTCAACCCTTTTCCGGTAGTCGCTGGGACAAGTTTTCGATACTTGCACGGAATCTACCTTTTGTAGGTACTCGCCTGTATTCTACCATTTTTCGGTACTCACACTGATTCGACCCTCTTTCGGTACTCGACGGGACAATTTTTCGATACTCGCACGGAATCGACCTTTTCCCGGTACTCGCCCGGATTCTACCACTTTTCGGTACTCACACTGATTCGACCATTTTTCGGTACTCGTCGGTACAATTTTTCGATACACGCACGGAATCTACCCTTTGCAGGTAGTTGCCCGGAGACTACCATTTTTTTGTACTCACACAGATTCGACCCTTTTCCGGTATTCGCTGGGACAATTGTTCAATACTAGCACGGAATCTACCTTTTTCGGGTACTCGTCGGGATTCTTTCATTTTTTGGTACTCACACTGATTCGACCCTTTTCCGGTATTCGTCGGGATAATTTTTCGATACTCGCACGGAATCTACCTTTTGCAGGTACTCGCCCGGATTCTACCATATTTTTGAACTCACACTGATTCGACCCTTTATCGGTACTCGTCGGGACAATTTTTCGATACTCGCACGGATTCTACCTTTTCCCGGTACTTGCCCGGATTCTACCATTTTTTGGTACTCGCCTGGATTCTACCATTTTTCGGTACTCACAATGATTCGAGCCTTTTCAGGTACTCGTCGGGACAATTTTTCGATACTCGCACGGATTCTACTTTTTTCGGGTACTTGCCCGGATTATTTCATTTTCCGGTACTCACACTGATTCAACCCTTTTCCGGTACTCATCGGGACAATTTTTCGATACTCGCACGGATTCTATCTTTTCCCGGTACTCGTTTGGATTCTTTCATTTTTCGGTACTCACACTGATTCGACCCTTTTCCGGTACTCGTCGGTACAATTTTTCGATACTCGCACGAAATCTACCCTTTGTAGGTAGTCGCCCGAAGACTACCATTTTTTTGTACTCACACTGATTCGACCCTTTTCCGATACACGTTGGGACAATTTTTCGATACTCGCACGGAATCTACCTTTTTCGGGTACTCGACTGTATTCTACCATTTTTCGGTACCCACACTGATTCGACCCTCTTTCGGTACTCGACTGGACAATTTTTCGATACTTGCACGGAATCGACCTTTCCCCGGTACTCGCCCGGATTCTACCACTTTTCGGTACTCACACTGATTCGACCATTTTTCGGTACTCGTCGGTACAATTTTTCGAAACACGTACGGAATCTACCCTTTGCAGGTAGTCGCCCGGAGACTACCATTTTTTTGTACTCACACAGATTCGACCCTTTTCCGGTATTCGCTGGGACAATTGTTCAATACTCGCACGGAATCTACCTTTTTCGGGTACTCGCCGGGATTCTTTCATTTTTCATTACTCACACTGATTCGACCCTTTTTCGGTACTCATCGGGAAAATTTTTCGATACTCGTACGGATTCTACCTTTTCCCGGTACTCGTCTGGATTCTTTCATTTTTCGGTACTCACACTCATTCGACCCTTTTCCGGTACTCGTCGGGACAATTTTTCGATACTCGCACGGAATCTACCTTTTGCAGGTACTCGCCCGGATTCTACCATTTTTTTGAACTCACACTGATTCGACCCTTTATCGGTACTCGTCGGGACAATTTTTCGATACTCGCACGAAATCTATCTTTTCCTGGTACTCGCCCGGATTCAACCATTTTTCGGTACTCACACTAATTCAACCCTTTTCCGGTATTCACTGGGACAAGTTTTCGATACTCGCACGGATTCTACCTTTTTTTGGTGCTCGCTTGTTTTCTACCATTTTTTGGTACTCACACTGATTCGACCCTTTATCGGTACTCGTCGGGACAATTTTTCGATACTCGCACGAAATCTATCTTTTCCCGGTACTCGCCCGGATTCTACCATTTTTCGGTACTCACACTAATTCGACCCTTTTCCGGTATTCGCTGGGACAAGTTTTCGATACTCGCACGGATTCTACCTTTTTCAGGTAATCACCCGGATTCTACCATTTTTCGATACTGACACTGATTTAACCCTTTTCCGGTACTCGTCGGGACAATTTTTTGATACTCGCACGGATTCTACCTTTTCCCGGTACTCGCCCGGATTCTACCATTTATCAGTACTCACACTGATTCGACCCTTTTCTGGTACTCGTCGGGACAATTTTTCGATACTCGCACGGAATCTACCTTTTGCAGGTACGCGCCCGGATTCTCCCATTTTTCGGTACTCACATTGATTCGACCCTTTTCCGGTACTCACTGGGACCATTTTTCAATACTTGCATGGAATCTACCTTTTTCGGGTACTCGCCCGGATTCTTTCATTTTTCGGTACTCACACTGATTCGACCCATTTCCGATACTCGTCGGGACAATTTTTCGATACTCGCACGGATTCTACCTTTTCCCGGTACTTGCCCGGATTCTACCATTTTTCGGTACTCACACTAATTCAACCATTTTCCGGTATTCGCTGGGACAAGATTTCGATACTCGCACGGATTCTACCATTTTTTGGTACTCGCCTGGATTCTACCATTTTTCGGTACTCACAATGATTCGAGTTTTTTCCGGTACTCGTCGGGACAATTTTTCGATACTCGCACGGATTCTACTTTTTTCGGGTACTCGCCCGGATTATTTCATTTTCCGGCACTCACACTGATTCAACCCTTTTCCGGTACTCATCGGGACAATATTTCGATACTCGCACGGATTCTATCTTTTCCCGGTACTCGTCTGGATTCTTTCATTTTTCGGTACTCACACTGATTCGACCCTTTTCCGGTACTCGTTGGTACAATTTTTCGATACTCGCATGAAATCTACCCTGTGTAGCTAGTCGCCCGAAGACTACCATTTTTTTGTACTCACACTGATTCGACCATTTTCCGATACACGTTGGGACAATTTTTCGAAACATGCACGGAATCTACCTTTTTCGGGTACTCGCCTGTATTCTACCATTTTTCGGTACTCACACTGATTCGACCCTCTTTCGGTACTCGACGGGACAATTTTTCGATACTCGCACGGAATTGACCTTTTCCCGGTACTCGCCCGGATTCTACCACTTTTCGGTACTCACACTGATTCAACCATTTTTCGGTACTCGTCGGTACAATTTTTCGATACACGCACGGAATCTACCCTTTGCAGGTAGTCGCCCGGAGACTACCATTTTTTTGTACTCACACTGATTCGACCCTTTATCGGTACTCGTCGGGACAATTTTTCGATACTCGCACGAAATCTATCTTTTCCCGGTACTCGCCCGGATTCAACCATTTTTCGGTACTCACACTAATTCAACCCTTTTCCGGTATTCACTGGGACAAGTTTTCGATACTCGCACGGATTCTACCTTTTTTTGGTGCTCGCCGATTTTCTACCATTTTTTGGTACTCACACTGATTCGAACCTTTATCGGTACTCGTCGGGACAATTTTTCGATACTCGCACGAAATCTATCTTTTCCCGATACTCGCCCGGATTCAACCATTTTTCGGTACTCACACTAATTCAACCCTTTTCCGATATTCACTGGGACAAGTTTTCGATACTCGCACGGATTCTACCTTTTTTTGGTGCTCGCCTGTTTTCTACCATTTTTTGGTACTCACACTGATTCGACCCTTTATCGGTACTCGTCGGGACAATTTTTCGATACTCGCACGAAATCTATCTTTTCCCGGTACTCGCCCGGATTCTACCATTTTTCGGTACTCACACAGATTCGACCCTTTTCCGGTATTCGCTGGGACAATTGTTCAATACTCGCACGGAATCTACTTTTTTCGGGTACTCGCCGGGATTCTTTCATTTTTCGGTACTCACACTGATTCGACCCTTTTTCGGTACTCATCGGGAAAATTTTTCGATACTCGTACGGATTCTACCTTTTCCCGGTACTCGTCTGGATTCTTTCATTTTTCGGTACTCACACTCATTCGACCTTTTTCCGGTACTCGTCGGGACAATTTTCCGATACTCGCACGGAATATACCATTTCCCGGTAGTCGTCCGGATTCTCCCATTTTTCGGTACTCACACTGATTCGACCCATTTCCGGTACTCGTCGGGACAATTTTTCGATACTCGCACGGAATCTACCTTTTGCTGGTACACGCCCGAATTCTCCCATTTTTCGGTACACACACTGATTCGACCCATTTCCGGTACTCGTCGGGACAATTTTTCGATACTCGCACGGATTCTACCTTTTTTTGGTGCTCGCCTGTTTTCTACCATTTTTTGGTACTCACACTGATTCGACCCTTTATCGGTACTCGTCGGGACAATTTTTCGATACTCGCACGAAATCTATCTTTTCCCGGTACTCGCCCGGATTCTACCATTTTTCGGTACTCACACTAATTCGACCCTTTTCCGGTATTCGCTGGGACAAGCTTTCGACACTGGCACGGATTCTACCTTTTTCGGGTACTCGCCTGGATTCTACCTTTTTTCGGTGCTTACACTAATTCAACCCTTTTCTGGTATTTGATGGGACAAGTTTTCGATACTCGCACGGATTCTACATTTTTCGGGTACTCGCCCGGATTATACCATTTTTCGGTACTCACACAAATTCGACCCTTTCCGGTACTCGTCGGGACAATTTTTCGATACTCGCACGGAATCTACCTTTTGCAGGTACTCGCCCGAATTCTACCATTTTTCGGTACTCACACTCATTCGACCTTTTTCGGCTACTCGTCGGGACAACTTTTCGATCCTCGCACGGAATCTACCTTTTGTAGGTACTTGCCCGGATTATACCATTTTTCGGTACTCACACTAATTCAACCCTTTTTCGGCTACTCGTCGGGATAATTTTTCGATCCTCGCATGGAATCTACCTTTTGCAGGTACTCGCCCGAATTCTACCATTTTTTTTGTACTCACACTGATTCGACCCTCTTCCGGTGCTCGTTGAGACAATTTTTCGATACTCGCACGGATTCTACCTTTTCCCAGTAGTCGCCCGGATTCTTCCATTTTTCGGTACTCACACTAATTCAACCCTTTTCCGGTATTCGTTGGGACAAGTTTTCGGTACTAGCACAGAATCTACCTTTTTCGGGTACCCGCCCGGATTCTTTCATTTTTCGGTACTCACAATCATTCGGCCCTTTTCTGGTATTCACTGGGACAGGTTTTCGATACTCGCACGGATTCTACCTTTTTCGGGTACTCGCCCGAATTCTACCATTTTTTGGTACTCATAGTGATTCGACCCTTTTCCGGTACTCGTCGGGACAATTTTTCGATACTCGCACGGATTCTACCTTTTCCAGGTATTCGCCCGGATTCTTTCATTTTTCGGTACTCACACTGATTCGACCCTTTTCCGGTACTCGTCGGGGCAATTTTTCGACACTCACACGGAATCTACCTTTTGAAGGTACTCGCCCGAATTCTACCATTTTTAGGTATTCACACTGATTCGACCATTTTTCGATACTCACAGTCATTCGACCCTTTTCCGGTATTCGCTGGAACAAGTTTTCGATACTGGCACGGAATCTACCTTTTTCGGGTACTCGCCCGGACTCTAACTTTTTTCGGTACTCACTAATTCAACCCTTTTCTGGTATTCGCTGGGACAAGTTTTCGATACTCACACGGATTCTACCTTTTTTGGATTCTCGCTCGGATTCTTTCATTTTTCGTTACTCACACTCATTCGACCATTTTCCCGTACTCGTCGGGACAATTTTTCGATACCCGCACGGAATCTACCTTTTGCAGGTACTTGCCCGGATTCTACCATTGTTTTGTACTCACACTAATTCGACCCTTTTCCGATACTCGTCGGGACAATTTTTCGATACTCGCACGGATTCTACCTTTTCCCAGTACTCGCCCGAACTCTTCCATTTTTCGGTACTCACACTAATTCAACCATTTTCCGGTATTCGCTGGGACATGTTTTCGATACTGGCACGGATTCTACCTTTTCTGGGTAGTCGCCCGGATTCTTTCATTTTTCGGTACTCACACTCATTCGACCCTTTTCCGGTACTCGTAGGGACAATTTATCGATACTCACACGGAATCTACCTTTTGAAGGTACTCGCCCGGATTCTAACATTTTTTTGTACTCACACTAATTCGACCCTTTTCCGGTACTCGTCAGGACAATTTTTCGATACTCGCAAGGATTCTACCTTTTCCCAGTACTCGCCCGGATTCTTCCATTTTACGGTACTCACACTACTTCAACCCTTTTCCGGTATTCGCTGGGACAAGTTTTTGATACTCGCATGGATTCTACCTTTTTCGGGTACTTGCCCGAATTCTACCTTATTTTAGGTATTCACACTGATTCGACCATTTTCCGGTACTCGTCGGGACAATTTTTCGATACTCGCACGGAATCTACCTTTTGCAGGTACTCGCCCGGATTCTTTCTTTTTTCGTTACTCAGTGATTCGACCCTTTTTCGGTACTCGTCGGGACAATTTGTCGATACTCGCACGAAATCTACCTTTTGCAGGTACTCGCCCGGATTCTACCATTTTTCGGTACTCACACTCATTCGACCCTTTTACAGTACACGTCGGGACAATTTTTGGATACTCGCACGCAATCCACCTTTTTTGAGTACTCGCCCGGATTCTACCATTTTTCAGTACTCACACTGATTCGACCCTTTTCCGGTACTCGTCGGGACAATTTTTCGATACTCGCACTGATTCTACCTTTTCCCGGTACTCGCCCGGATTCTACCATTTTTCGGTACTCACACTCATTCGACCCTTTTCCAATACACGTCGGGACAATTTTTGGATACTCGCACGGAATCTACCTTTTTTGGGTACTCGCCCGGATTCTACCATTTTTCAGTACTCACACTGATTCGACCCTTTTTCGGTACTCGTCGAGACAATTTTTTGATACTCGCACGGATTCTACCTTTTCCCGGTACTCGCCCAGATTCTACCATTTTTATGTACTCACAATGATTCGACCCCTTCCCGATACTCGTCGGGACAATTTTTCGATACTTGCAGGGAATCTATCTTTTCCCGATACTCGCCCGGATTCTACCATTTTTCGGTACTCACACTCATTCGACCCTTTTCCGGTACACGTCGGGACAATTTTTGGATACTCGCACGTAATCTACCTTTTTCGGGTACTCGCCCGGATTCTATCATTTTTCGGTACTCACACTCATTCGACCCTTTTCCAGTACACGTCGGGAAAATTTTTCGATACTCGCACGAAATCTACCTTTTGTAGGTACTCGCCCGGATTCTACCATTTTTCGGTACTCAGAGTGATTCGACCCTTTTTCGGTACTCGTCGGGACAATTTGTCGATACTCGCACGAAATCTACCTTTTGCAAGTACTCGCCCGGATTCTACCATTTTTCGGTACTCACACTCATTCGACCCTTTTTCAGTACACGTCGGGACAATTTTTGGATACTCGCACGCAATCCACCTTTTTTGAGTACTCGCCCGGATTCTACCATTTTTCAGTACTCACACTGATTCGACCCTTTTCCGGTACTCGTCGGGACAATTTTTCGATACTCGCAC